>VMDO01013811.1:37309-56883 GCA_007922755.1 Pedetes capensis | reverse complement strand
AACAACAACAAAAAGCCCCTGGCCTGCTTCTGTTTGGGAATAATGTCGTCTTTGATGAGAAGATCATAATGATGATGACGATGGTAACAGCTGCCACGCGCCGAGACCCTGCTCTGTGCTAGGCAAGACTCTAAACGTTTCGTGTGCATGGACCCTGACTTAAACAGCGCGGCGACCCCAGGAAGGAAGGATTACCTTGCAGAGGAAGAAAGTGAGGCCCAAAGAGGTCATTGGTTGTGGCCTCTCCCGCCACCCCCAGAGGATCGCAGGAGCGCTAGAAGTCCCGCAGCCTTTGTCTGGCCCTGCTCACCTGCCTCTCGAAAGTTCCTGGAGGCAGGAACAGAAGCCACGGCGCCTCCAGCCTCCTCTGGGTCAGGGACCTCCCAGCAACTCAGCAGGTGTTTGTTGATTTGCTCAGTAAGGTGGGATGGAAAGAAGCAGGCAGAAGAAAGAACGTGGCATCTCCCTGGAGGACTGCGTGCCTCGGCGCGATGAGCATGGGCCCAGAGCCAGGCTAACCCTGGCCGAAATCCTGGGTCCCCAGCATGGGCTGCAGGGCCCTGGGAAAGTCATTGCCCTCGAGGGTTGTGCCATGTCCATAAAAATAAGCCATCTATCTCGGATGGTCTGAGCATTAAATAAGATATGATGTAAGCAAAGCACATAGTAGGTGCTTTTCTAAATCCATGTAGGTCCATTGCCAATGAGCCATGGGGAAGCGTAAGTCTCACTATGGCACCTAGTCTCCAAAGATGGCCTGGCTGGCCCCCCTCTTGGGGCCATGCACTTGTTCAACCTCCCCTCACACTGAATCTGAGCAGGACGTGGGCCACAGACTGAATCTGTGTTGCACCTATAGAAGCCCTGAGGCACCCTGCAGGGCACTCGACTGTCATGCTGAACAGACCAGGCACAGAGACCAGACCGGAGCGGAGGGGCTCCGCTGGGCTCAGTCAGCCCCGGCGTCCTGGGAGATGAACAGGATTCAGGTTCCAGTCACTATGCTTGGGGTGGTTTGTTAGGCAGCAACTGATAGCTGAAATGTTCACTCTGGACGGGGTGGGAAGGAGACCTACCCTAGGAGTTTGAGCTGCCCTGCTGGATTCAGAATCTGCAACCTAAATGGGTTCTTGTGGTAGGGCAAAATGTCACCATGGGGAAGTAGGTATGCTCAGGAGTCAGGCCACCTGAGTGTGGATCCAGGGTGTTATTTATAACTTGTGTGTTGTTGTTATTGTTATTATTGTTGATAGGTGCCCTTGAGTCCAGTCTGACTCATAGTGATCCTGTGTACAACAGAACAAAACACTCCCCAACACTGTTCCATGCCCAGCACTACTTCAGTGCTTCTCTGCTATCCATAGGGTTTTCAATGGCTGATTGGGGATTATTTCAAGACTGGGCTGCCCAATCCTTCTCCCATTTTTGCAGTGCTGTGGATCAAACCCCAGAGATCCAGCACTCAACCAACTGAGCTGAGCCCCAGCCCATAACTTATATAACTGCTGAGTAATATTCCTGCTTATGCCTCAGTTTTCCAATCTGTTAAATAAGACAATATGGATGGCATCAAGTTAAATGAGATAAAAGATATAAAATGAGCTATTGCTGAGGAGAGACCAGAGGGGGAAATAGGTTGCTCTCTGAACAATGCAGCTTCATTAAAGAGCTTTGTTTAATTAAAGAAAACAAATCTCAAATCCTGTTGCATATTCGTTGAGGTGAGTCCCCTAACCTCTGGCTCCATTTTCGAACCCATGCATCCCATCTAAGCTTGTGGCCTTTGAAGTACACAGGTGCCTTCTCAATTATCGCAGGTTAACGCACACCTGCAGCTCAGATCCATTTCTCTGAGAGAGGAAATTAAAATGTTGAACTCTGATTCTTAATGTTGATTTGCCTCCAACATGAGAAAATGCAAAGTCGATGCTTTTCCTCTAAGGAATACAGAACACAAAATCTCAGCCAACTCATTTGGTCTTTGTTAAATTGATGCATCCATGGACAAACTGAGAAGAGATACTTGGCTTCTTATAATCACCACCATCATCACCAACGAAACCAGGGTCATCATTCATTTTGGAACACTTACTGTATGCCAGACACTGCAAACACCAGGTGTCTATAAACAGAGCCCTGGGCCAGTTAAGGATATGGAAGCTGGGGAGACAAGCAATACCCAGCAGACCCCCTAGTTCTATGTAGACAAGTCCTACTCAGTCCCCAGAACACTGCCCCCCGGGCTCACTGACAGCTGGCCTGGGCCTCCCAGAAGAGACAGAGGAGGAGGAGGAGCCAGGGGGAACCCCCAACTTATTTGGTGGAATAAGAACCAAATCCATGAAAACGGTAACAAAGCCCCTGTAGGAGATACACATTTATATTGGTGCTACACTGACATTGGTCTGCAGCTGTACCATTGTAGCATCCAATCCGTCAGATCTCAGAAGCTAAGCAGGGTCAGGCCTGGTTAGTACTTGGATGGGAGGCCGCCTGGGAACACCAGGTGCTGTAGGCTTGGGAGAAGGACATGGTAACCCACTCCCAAAAGTCAATCAGCCATTGAAAACCCTATGAATAGCAGAGAAGCACTGACAGTAGTGTTTCGCCTGTTGTACATGGGGTCGCTATGAGTTGGACATGGACTCCACGGCACCCAACAACAACAGCAGCAACATTGAAATTAATTGCATAAGTCAAAAGCTCCCAAGTCAGTCCAAGATGGAAGGAGTGGGTAGAATGAGTCATCTGGAGGAAGGGGAGTCATAACTGTGGCCTGAAGGTCTAGAAGACCCCAGGAAGGAGATGCACTTCTACATGCTGCCTGGCACAGAGGGGATGCTTCAGACACTGGTGAACAAATGGACAAATGGACTTTACAGATGAGACACCTACCCAGTCCCCTCCTTTGCAGCCGCTGGAACATGTGTGACCACATCATTATTGCATCCCATGATTTGTGTAACATCTGCCCTCCCCACTAGAAAGTCACCTGCATGCTGGCAAGGACCACCAAGCCCTCAGCATCTAGCCCAGCAACCAACATATAGTAGTGTCTCAGCAAATACTGAGTTATGGATAGGTCGCCCAAGGAACAGATTGCTAATACCAAGGCAGGCAGAAGAACTCCTTCCAAGAGCAAGCCAGTGGGGGTATAGAAAGTTTGCACTGGTTTGGATTGTAGCTTCCTGCCTCAACCATACCACCTCCTTGCAATGATGTGCGCATGCGCCCATGTGCATATGCGTGCACGTGCGTGCGCATGCGCATGCAGCTACTTTCCGTGGACTCCTTAGCTTCCCACCCCAGGAGGCCCAGGCCTCTGTTAACATATTGAGGATATCACCGTACCACGACATGATTAGAAAGAGAATGTCCCAGCAGTATTGCTGGGTCACTAGTCACAGGATGAGCCAGGACAGTGTGGAGCAGATGATCTTACAGGCTCCAGAGAAGCTGCCCAACTCTCTGAAGACACTGCAATGCTTCTCCCAAGCCAATGTTATTATCCCATTGGCAACATTCCTTCCTTTTGGTCACCACTTTACATTTATAAAGAAACTTCACCTACATAATCTCCTTTGAACAGTCATTCCGCAATAAGCTTTCCTTGACAATCTGCTATGTGCCAAGCTCTGTGCTAATGTGCTGGGGATACAGCCACGGAGACAACAAGGTCCCTGCCCTCCTTGGGGCATATAAGGATGGTTACTGGTCCAAGAATTCCACAAATCCGTACCAGCTGAAACTAATCAATGATAAAGGGAAAAAATATCACCCTATGTAGTCCAATGAGAGTGGCAAGTAGGGAGTTAACCTGGTTAGGCAGGCGTGACAACTGATTGAAAACTGAAGGAAGAATGGAAGTCCACTAGGTGAAAGGGAAAGGAGTAGGGAAAGCACTCCAGCAGAGGGAAGAGCCTGTGCAAAGGCCCAGAGGCAGGAGGGCACAACCCGCTTTATAGATCAGGAACTGAAATCGAGAACATTTAGTCAAGGTCATAAGGCAGAACCAGGACCAACATTCAGACTGCTCAGTCTAACCTTGGTTTATGAAATCTACAGGGTCTTCAAAGCTGAGGGTCTACTTTCCCAGGCCTGCTGCAGTTCTGGCTTAGGCTAAACTGGACCTGCTGGTGGGATGGCAGGATGGTGAGGTCAGAACTGTCCTCCCCAGGCCTCCAGTCCTTCCAGGCTAGGAAGGAGCAGGAAATGTCAGAGAACACCTATTTTCACGTTTGCCCAACCTGAGCTGGGGCTGGGGAGGGCACTCGTGGCCGCCACCGCCTCAGGGCCCTATGAGCTGTCCTTCTGGTGTAGCTGGTCTGATTGGCACATCTGGGGGCTTGGGAAACACCAAGGTGGGAGGTTTTCCAAGGAAGATCTCAGCATGCGGAGTCAGCAGGCACCACACCTTGGAGAGGCTTCCAGGAGCTCTGCGCCAGCGGGCAGGAGGGACAGACAGGCTCCTGACTCTTGATGACAGTTACCTGCCTGTCATTCAGTTAGACTCACGTAACTACTATCTGTGTGTGCTGGAGAGCGTGCTGGACCCAGCTGTAGGGAAGGAGTGCAAAGCTGTGGAAGCCACCAGCTTGCTCTTGCCACCGCAGGCCCTCTGGTCCCTATCCCAACCCCGGGCTTTACTTCCTCATCACTCAGCACTTCTGGGAATTGTCCCATGGGCTGAGTTGGCTGCCACCTGCCGAGCCCACGACAAGGTAACCTCCATGAGGACAGAGTCCATCCTCACACTGTTTCACTGCCGCGTCCCCAGCACCTGGCACTTACATCACTGCCCAGCGCGGTAAAATGAATGAATAATATAAAGAATGAATGAATGGCTGCCTTCTAGGAAGGAAGAAGATAGGCTAGGTGGCTCCCATTGCCCAGGGAGCAGGCATCTAGTCTAAATCCAGTGCAGGGAGAGGTTCCAAGGCAAGTCCTCTTATGGGAAGGGGGAGGAGCAGACGCAACCAATAGACAGGCAGAAGAAAGAGCTACAGGCCTTGGTGCGTGGGGTGGGGGAGACAGAAAGCCCAAGCCATCATTGTGGTTTCTGGTTATGGCCCCTGGTCCGCAGCAACTCCACAGTGACTAGAATTAAAAGTCAGACAGAGGCAGCAATGCTCCTGTGGTGGAGGTTGGGGGCTGCCTTGCAATCCAGCCCCCAGGTTCAAGGCCCTCAACTCAGCTGCTGTTTTCCCAGGAACCACTCAGCCTAAGGGAGACCCTGCCCAAGGCCACACCCCTTCCTGGGGCAGCAGTATCCAATGACAATTTGATGTGGAAGTACAAAGGGCTGGGGACCATTGTGAGGGGCTGTTCTGGCCTCCCAGTTCCTGTGGGATCTGCCATTGGCTATGTTGCAAGTCCAGCCACATTCAACTTCTCTTTCTGACCAGTGCTCTACATCTGAGTTGATCCCAGAAGCACTCCCCCATAGGCCTTGTGCAGGTACCTCTTAGCATGTCTTTTCCAGGAAGCCAACTTGAGAGGCCTCCAAAGAGGCCCTCTGGAAACCAAGAAAATCCAGTCAGGGACTCTATCTGGCCAGTGCTGTCGGTTCTTATCACCAGGCTGCCCAGATTTGGCATCCCAGCTTCACGCTTCCTAGCGACTGGACTCCAAGCAGGACTTTTCAGTTTCCTCATCTATAAAATAGGATCCAGTTTCACTGGCTGTTGAGGATCATGCGCATCAATCCACAGAAAGTCTTCAGAACATGACGTGACCTATGGCAAAAAGGTCTCAACCGCTGCTGTTTCTGCAAGGTGCATACTTGTCTTCCCACTCCCCAGGGGACCACCAGGGTGAGGATCTGTAGCCCAGTGTACCTGGCCCACTTGGACAGGAGGGTAACCACTGGGTGGATGGGTGCTGAGAGCCAGGTTTAGAGAGATGCTCTCTTGCTCCTTTGCCTTCTACAGCCTGCCAGAAGCTTTCAGAACAAATCCGCCCCGCCCCTCCACTCCACAGACCAAAGGCACGGTTATTATCTGAACTGTCTGAAATGTGCTTATCACCAGCTCAGATCACCTAGGGACCTGCCATTTCTATAAGTCAGCCAGTCACAATAGGCTTGCCCAGGCAAAGCTTAAAGGTGACAATAATAATCCTGTGTAGTTATGCAGCGCTTTTGTTCTGCAAAGCTCTGAACAATCAACACTCTTGCTCTCACTCATCCTACAGCCATGTCGGGAAAGGGAGGCTGAAAGCAGGTGCCTCTCCTCGTGCACAGGCAGGAAAATTGCATGGATATCAACAGGGAGCACTTGTTGACGACCATTTACGCTGTGCTGGGCCCTATTTATTTTGTATTGGGCTGGGATTTAGCTCAGTTGATAGAGCGCTGCTCTGCAGTCTCTGAGGTTCCAGGTTCAATTCCCAGCACTACAAAAATGGGAGAAGGATGTGGCAATCCACTCCTGAGGCAATTCTGAAACAGTCAGTCATGGAAAACCCCATGAGGGTCGCTATGAGTTGGACACGACTCAACAGCACCTGACAACAATAACAACATTTATTTTGTTTTATTTGGGCTGGGGTTTAGCTCAGTTGGTAGAGTGCTGCTCTGTACTCTCTGAGGACCCGGGTTCAATGCCTAGCACCACAAAAAACGGGAGAAGGATGTGGCAATCCACTCCTGAACTAATCCTGAAACAATCAGCCATTGAAAATCCTGTGAGGGTCTTCCAACTCAACAGCACCTAACAACAACAAATTATTTTATTTATTTTTGCAGTACTTGGAGGTTGAACCCAGGGCCTTACACATGCTAGGCAAGTGCATTACCACTGAGCTGCCCCTTAGTCCCTATTTTTATTTTGTTATTTAGAGACAGGGTCTTGCTAAATTACACAGGCTGCCTCCGGCCTCGAACTTGCAATCTTCCTGCCTCAGCCTCCCAAATTGCCAGGATTACAGACATGTGCCACCTATGCCTGGCTTCAAGGGCTTCATAAATGTGAACTCCCTTGTAACTCTGTGAGGTAGTAACTGTTTGCTATGGCCTGAATATGGGTGGCTCCCTCAGGAACATGGTGGGATTTGACTGCCAATGAGGCCATGTTGGGAGATGGGGTGGGCGGGGGATATGGGGGTCTTAGAGGTGAAGCGCTCAGGAAGGGATGAAAGCCTTTCTTGTGTAAGTTTTCACTCTCGTGGGACTGGGTGAGCGCTGCAGGCACGGGCTGCTGTAAAGTGAGGCCGCCTCTCCTGCTGGACGCCTTCCACACGCACATACTTGTCTTTCCTCTTTTCCCCCTGCCTCGGCACAGCCTGAGGCTCTCACCAGAAGCCAAGCAGCTGCCAGCCCATGCCCTTGGACTTCCAAGCCTCCAGAACCATGATCCACAGAAACCTCTTGCTCTTTTACTTCTGCAGTACTGGGGGTTGAACCCGGAACCTCCTGCATGCTAGGCAAGTTCTGAGCTGTACCCCTAACCCCCTTTTCTGCTTTTTATCTTTGAGACAGGGTCTCACTAAGTTCTGCAGGCTGCCTCTGGCCTCAAATTCACAATTCTCCTGCCTCTGTCTCCCAAGTCATTGTGATTGCAGGTATGTGCCATCGCACCTGGCCTAGAAACTTCTATTCTTTATAAATCTCCCAAACTTGGACATTCTGTAATAGTAACAGAAAACAGCCTGTGAAGCTGGGCGTGGTGGCGCACACCTGTAATCCCAGCGGTTTGGGAGGCAGAGCCAGGAGGATCGCAAGTTCGAGACCAGAGGAAGTCTGCATAACTTAGTGAGACCCTGTCTCAGAAAGTAAGGAAAAAATAAAAGGGCTGGGGGTGCAGCTCAGTGGTCCAGTACTTGCAGAGCATGCAGGCGTGAGGCCCTGAGATCAACCCCCAGTACCACAAAAAAAAAAAAAAAAAAAAAGAAAGAAAACAGCCTATGATACTACTGTCCTCATTTTACAGAGGAGGAAACTAGAATCCACAGAGGTTAAGGAATCTTCCCAAGGTTATCCCCCTGGCAAAGAGTGGAAGTAGAATCTAACCTGCTGGTTAAACAGCTACACCATGAAGCCTCCCAAAACTTAGGGCACATAAGAGTAAACAGAATGCCAGAGGACAATGCTGAAGCCAGAGTTATGGATGGAAGGTGCCAAGGTGCTGGTCTCAGGCCAGCCATATGTGCAGGGCCAATGGGGAGGCCTAGAAGTCCTGACTTCAGCAGTGAGTCTGTGCCCCAAATACGGCACCTGCCTACAGGCTGATCTTTTTTCTTTCTTTCTTTCTTTTTTCAGTACTAGGTGGTTGAACCCAGGGCTTCAGGCACAATAAGCAAGTGTTCTACACCCAGCCCATTTTTTTATTTTGAGACAGTGCCTCTCCAAGTTGTGTAGGCTGGGCCTCTAGCCTTAAACTTGCGATCTCCCTGCCTCCACCTGCAGGCTGATTGAATTAGGTGGTAAATTGCTGTGACATAGAAACTGACTCAAGCCTGCTTATGGAAGGAACGATTCCGTGGGAGCTCACAGTTAGAGGATCCACCCACAATGGCAGCAGGGCAAGCGTGGCAGTGGTAGGCAACAAAACCCGTGGCAGATGACCTCACAGCCTCACAGTGCAGGAGGCCTGTCTTTCCAAAGCCCCCCTTCCTCACCCACTGTGTCCCAAACACAGTCCTTTTGGGAACCCTGAACAAACCCAACTTAATTCCTCTTCCGAGATGCAGACCCTAGGAGGCCCGGTTCAGCTCTATACGTTCTTACTCTAATTTTCTTCTTGGTCTTATTACTGGCTGATTTGTTCTTGCTAGTTTCCTTATTCACTTATTATTTTTCTCCCCTAATTAAAATGTAAGTTCCATGCCAGGGTGGTATATTGTATGACTTGGTAACATCTCTATTCCTGCCTAGAGAACAGTAGGGTGCTCAATAAATGTGCACTGAAGGAATTGTAATAAGTTACACTTATAGACTAGTTATTACATATCAGGAACTATCTCCATGACTTACATCAATAAACTTGCTTTATCCTCCCAATATGCTGTTGAGGCTGGGCCTAATATGATCCCCATTTTGGAGATAAGGGAGCTGAAGCGGGAGGGGTGAAATAACTCGCCAAGGTCACACAGCTGGTAAATGACAGAGCCAGGGTATGAATGCAGACGGTCTGTGGCCTGATCTACACTCCACACCACAGCAAATGGTTCTCCCTACCTTTGGGACCCCACCCCAACTCCTCACAATAATGAGGAAACTCGAGAGAGTCAGATCTAATCTCCTTTCCGGTTTCATCTGTTGCTGTTGTTGTTGTTTGGTGCCAGTGAGTCAGTATCCAACTCATCTCGACCCTGCGTACAACAGGTGAAACACTTTATCAGTGCTTCTCTGCTATTCATAGGGTTTTCAATAGTGGATTGATTTTTGAGAGTGGGTTGCTGGGTCTTTCTCCCAAGCCTACAGTATCTGGCGCTCCCAGGAGGTCTCTCATCCAAGTACTAACCAGGCCCAACCCTGCTTAGCTTCTGAGATCTCACGGGATTGGATGCCACAGGACTACGGCTACCGGCAAAACAAAGACACACTATCATCATTTTCCCATTGTTGTTGTTGTTGGGTGCTATGGAGTCAGTATCTGACTCATAGACACCCTACACACAACAGGCAAAACACTATTGTCAGTGCTTCTCTGCTGTTCATATGGCAGATTGATTTTGGGGAGTGGGTTGCTGAGTCCGTCTCCCAAACCTACAGTATCTGGTGTTCCCAGGTGGTCTCCTATCCAAGTACTAACCAAGCCGACACTGCTTAGCTTCCAAGATCTGACAGGATCAGATGCCACAGGGCTATGGCTGCAGACCATTCATCTGTTGCTAGCCCCATAGAAACTTCCAGAACACCCTGCCCTCTCTTGTCTCCGCCATCTGCCCTTGCTGTTCCCCACGTGGTGCTCGTCTCTCTTGGAGCTCTCCTTTCTCACTGTTCAGCTTCCAGCTCAGGCAGCCCCTCCTTAGGAAGCCGCTCTGGGTCCCCCAGGCTGGGTCAGAGCCCCCTCTGCTGCCCCTCAGCGCCCTGCTCTTTCCCTAGCCCTATAGGTAGCCCACTCTGGAGGGCACATGCGCTGACCTGTCTGCAGTGGCTCCACACCCATCCACGCGATTCCACGAATATTTACTGCATGCCAACCATGTGCCTGGCCAGCACCTCTAGGTGCTTGGGAGACACTAGCAAGTGAGCCAGTCGCTAGCCATGCAGAGCTCCCTTTTGAGTTGGGGAGAGAGATAATAAGCAAACGAAAATAGAATAGAGTGTCAGGGAAAATGGTGAAGACAGAGCAGTAGAAAAGAGAACAATGGAGAGGGTTCTATTAGAATGATCAGGAAAAACTGCAGATTTAGTAATCCAGTAGTTTCCAAAACTTCTTGACCATGTACTCTTATGCTCTTACGTATACCTCCCTAGCATGTGCATACATATTTATGGTAATTATATAGATTACGTATAAACATGTTATACCTAATCTATAATCAATAATTAAATCTATATGGTATATTGTTACACATATACATAGTATGGGAGAAGGACCCAGCAACCCATTCCCAAAAATCAATCCACCACTGAAAACCCTATGAATAGCAGAGAAGCACTGACAAAGTGTTTTGCTTGTTGTATGTAGGGTTGCTATGAGTCAGATACCAACTTGATGGCACCTAACAACAACAACAACATATACGTAGTATATATGGTATGTATATAATATGTATAGCATATATATACACAGCATACTGCTATACTACTATATTATATAGTTATTATATTATATTATATAGTTACTATATAATATATATATATTATATATATATATTATATATATATATTATATAAATACTGGGATTTAGCTCAGTTGGTAGAGCTCTGTGCTGCAGTCTCTGAGGTCCCGAGTTCAATTCCCAGCACTGCAAAAATGGGAGAAGGACCTGGCAATCCACTCCCAAAGCAAATCCCAAAACTGTCAGCCATTGAAAACCCTAAGAGGGTCGCTATGAGTTGGATACCGACTTGATGGCACCTAACAACAACAACAACAACGACAATATATTATATAACATATACTATATTATATAGTTCATATAAAATATATGGAGAATATAGAAATACTGGAAGGATGAGAAGAAATTCATAGGCAGATGTGTTCTGGAACATCCTTCTTGCCCCCTAGTGCACCATCCTCCACAATTGTGTAGACCAGACTGTCAGCACAGCTCAGTGTTAAAAAGCAAAAAGTACAAAGAACCGGGGCCACTCCTTGATCTAGCTAATTACACACAGCAGGCACCAAAAAATAATTTATCAAATGACTGAGGGCATGGGGTTCAGCAGACACTGGGTAAGTCTGGGTTAAACACATCACTTCCTAATTCTGGGTCTCAGTTTCCTAATGAGAAAACACAGGGTGTGGCCTAAACCCCCAGGGGCCTCCCTAAGTCTATCCCATCAGAGAAAGCAGATTAAGGCTCCCTCTGTCTAAACCCTGCCCCTGTTCCCTGGGCAAGAAAGGGCCAACTCACCCATGGGTGCACTGTGCAGCTAAGCACTTGTGTGGGCAAGGCTTTCATGGCTGGCCTTTGATTGCTTTTTACTGGTTTACATGGAAAGAAAAAGGCAAACAAAGAAACAAAGGCACTCCATCCCGAATCCCAGCAAATCACGCAGGGATTCGAGAGAGTAATGAAAACCATAAAGCACCCCCTGAAATAAGAGCTCCCCATCTTCCATAATCTTCGGTGATAAAACGCAAAACAGCAGATTAGTGACACCCATTCATAAATAGCAAGTCTGTTAACCGGCGCTTGGCTCAGAACACATCTGCCAGTGTGGAGAACTACACGCCGCCAGTTAAGGGCAGGTCCTCCGCGCACCACGGATGAATCGCAGCGTCACATCGGCCATGCCAGGAATTCTGCTCCACGGTACGGTAGAGATGGTTGTGAGTCTGCCTTCCTTCTGGGCTGCAGCCAGACACAATGCTGAGAGGCAGTGGGCTGGATGTGAGTCAGCCCATTGCTCAGTGAAGAACTGGAACTCAGAGAAATCAACTGGTTCCAGAATTCCAGAGGGAAAAGAAGCGCCAAGCGGCAAAGCCAAGGCGAACCGGCAGCCCGCTCCACTGACCCTCGTGCTTTTGGAAGCCTGTCAGCTCCTCAAGGCAGAGTCCATCTTCATCATCTCTGGGTCTCCGGCCGCCCCAGCAAAGGCTCTGCTGGTTGGTAGCGGTGACCAATTTGAGGAAGAAAGGGAGTTAGGAAGAAAGGGGAGGAGGGACCTAAGAGGGGGATTCAATGGGTGGCTCATGACGGGCACCACTGCTGCATTTCGCGCCCTGTCGCATTGACTCTGCCAGCAGCCCTATGGGAGGGCACTGCTGCCGTCCCCATTGTATGGAAGGGAAACAAAGGTTCAGGGAGGCCCAGTGACTTGTCCAAGCCCACTCAGCAGGCAGCTGGTAAAGCCAGGACACTGGCTTTGACAGCTGCACTGCTTACCCCACTCCCATCTACTGCTTGCTGCTGGGACCAGAAATCAGACTGCTTGAAGTTTGTCCAGAAAGTCTTCCCAGGGAATCGTGTTTTATAGACTCCCGAGGAACCCGATTCCTGTCCACAGGGCAGGGCACACAGCCAAGACCCATCAGGGGACATTTTCACAAGTGACAGAAGATCCATTCTCATTTCCAAAGTCATAAAGAGCCAGCACAGTTATAGATTTGGGCGTGTTCATGATGGGAATGTGAAAGAGAAACACAGAGACCTGCCAGACCCAGGAAGCCCAAGGGGGATGGGGGCCTGAAGGGGACCTTGAGGTCCTCTCAACGTGTCAAGGTGGGACCCAAAAAGATGCAAATGTGGCCTTCTCCAGATGGAGAGGATGAGCTATATCCTGGGATAGCCCTGGCTCCACTGCTTACTTGCTATGAGACCTTGAACAAATTAGTTATCCCCCAAGAGCTTAGCTCCTCATCTATAAAACAGGGATAATAATAGGATCCCACCTACAGAGTTGTAAGCAAAGGGCCTCACTGGCATCTGAAAGTCACAGCGATTGGTATGGTCATGCTAAATGATGTGCAAAGCCAGGGGAGGTGAAGGGTGAAGGGCTGAGCGGGTAAGATCTAAGGGAAGCAATCACTTTACCTCCCAATCTCTAAGGGACATGAGGTTAACAGAGAATGTCTGAACATAGCTCAGCTAAAGAAAGTGGTTAAGCCAGGCATGGTGGCGCATGCCTGTAATCCCAGCAACTCACGAGGCGGAAGCAGGAGGATCGCAAGTTCAAGACCAGAAGCAGTCTGCGTAATTTAGTGAGACCCTGTCTCTAAAAGTAAAAAAATGGGCTGAGGGTGCAGCTCAGTGGTCCAGCACTTGCAAAGCATGCAAGGGCGAGGCCCTGGGTTCAACCCTCAGTACCACAAAAAAAAAAAAAAAAAAGTGGTTAAGGGACAGGCTCACAGCTGAGTCACAAGCTGGTAAGGGACCACAGCTGAATCATATGCCATTCCAGTCCTTGGCAGTGTCTTTGCACAAAGGGAACACTCCACTAATGTTTGAGAAATTTACAACTGCCTGGGTCTCCTGAAGCATGTAATGACATGGTATTCTCTCTTCTCTTCCTTGGCTTGATTCCCTCCCTGACAATTCATTTGTCTCCTTCCTATATGTTTCAAGCATCTATTCTGTGTTATGGCCCTTCTGGAAACTGGGAGGTATTAAAAGAAGCCCAGGACAGGGCTGTAACTGAAGCCAATGGACTTAAACAGTAAATAAGTGAAATATGAAGTATTTATTCCACTTGGTCACTTCCCACTGCTCACCCCCAAAAAGGTCTTCCCTTGCCGGCGTGAACTGTATGTGAAATCTCAAAAGGCTTATCCCATTTTTGCTCTTTTCCTTCCCACACCACCCAGTCTTCAATAGACATTTGCCAAGGAAGACCATGTGTGGGCTGACAGCAGCTGAGGAAAGAGTAATACATTTAACCTGGGGCATCATGGCTCAGAACCGTGATAAGAAGCTAAATTGAGTCTGACGCTTGAAGGTCACCTCCATCTATTCATCACCACCAGTGAACACTCTTAAGCCTTCCCTCAGAGCATGCTGGCCCTTCAAGACCCAAGACACTGCCACAGGGATCCAAGTGAGAGACCATGAGATGAGGCAGGCTGGGTTCCCTGAGAATTAGAAGAGAAGCTGGCGATTAACATTACATACACACACATGATACATATATATAACATGTGCATCATGTTGTCAGGAATCCCTGGAGAAGGGCACCATGTTTGGGAGAGTGGCAGATCAAGAACAACAAAAAAGGAAGACCCTCAACTAGATGGATTGACACAGTGGCTGCAACAATAGGCTTAAACAAGGAAAGATCATGTGCATGACACGGTGTTGGATAGTGTTTCCTTCTGTTGTACACAGGGTCATTGTGAGTTGGACCTGACTTGACATCACCTAACAACAACATCATGTATATAATATATCACATATATGATATATACATGGGTATATACTCAATGATGTGCTCACTGGCCCCACCCCTGTGTCACTGAATGGTAGGAGCCAGGACTGGACAGAGGGAGAAGTTGGGCTGTGATGCATTCTCAACGGAGGCCTCAGCCTAGTCTATTAGGTGCTAGAAAGTTGGGATGTGCCTTCAGAGTTGTGCTGAGTCAGTGCCGATGGGTAGGGTTCTTAAATCCCCACATCAATGGGTCAAGACATGGGCTGCCTAGGGAGCGGGTGTGACTGGTCTAGGAGCTCTCTCAAACAGGGACCACTTCCAGTGAGGGTGAGCACACCAATCCCAATAGGTGTGGGGGCACAGGCTGTAGTCCTAAAAGTGGGTCTTGGCAGCACATCTCTGAGTCCAGGACAGTGCAAGTAGTAGCTGCTGGCTCCTTTTCTCCACTGAAGAGCAGGAGAACACACAGCAGTGGTTGAGATGTTGGACTCGGGTTCAGACAGGCCTGTGCTCAAACTGAGAATCTGCCTCTTACACCTCTAAGCCTGTCAAACAGGGCGATCAATAGTACCTTGCACCACCTTGTAGGGTTGAGTAAAACAACTCATGTGTCTGGTGTACAGCCATCACTCAATAAAGGCAGACATGATCACTGCTACATACTCAGAATAAAGGAGGAAACTGTTTACTTTGGGCCACAGCTGCCTATTTCTGCTTCTTGAGCTCACAGAGCCTGCAGCACAGATGCCTATTCATTCATTCACCCATTGTTGTTGCTGTTAGGTGCCGTCAAGTCATGTCTGACTCATAGCGACCCTCATAGGGTTTTCAATGGCTGACTGTTTCCAGATTGCCTGGGGAGTGGATTGCCAACTCTTTCTTCCATTTTTGTGGTGCTGGGAATTGAACCCAGGACCTCACAGACTGCAGAACAGTGCTCTACCAACTGAGCTAAATCCTAGCCCCATTCATCCTTACATGCAGATATGTGCTTGGGGCCTGGGATTATATTCCAGGAAGGGTGCCAGGTCTCAGGGACACAGTGGTGATCAAAATGGGAAGATGGGCCATCATGGAATTGAGTGCAACAGAAGCAGCAAGATGTTTGCAACACACGCTCCACAAGGAAATAAGGCTGGGTATGAGGACAGAAGGGGCTGGCTGGGGCGCAGGATGGTGGGCAGGAGAGGAAAACCTCCCTGGGAGGTAGGCAAACCCCAGAGGGAGCTAACCATGGGGACCCGGGGTCACTAGGGGACACTGCTTTGAGCAGAAGGAATTGGAAGCACCAAGGCCAAAGTTGAGGGCCATGGGGCCACTAAGCCATGCCCAAGGGGAAGGGTGCTGGGAAGAGGGGCTGAAGAACCTCAGGCTGAGCAAGAACCCTGGGTTCTCCTGGCAAGGGGATCCCAGAGAAGCCCAGAGCCGGCTTTGAGCAAGAGACACAGGCTGCTGCAGAGCACGGGAATCCAAGAGGCAGGAAGAGAAGTCAGCGGGGGAAGGAAGAGGAGGACCAGAGAAACCAGGGAACAGCCAGCCTCGCTTGTTGGCCTCCTAGGGGCAATTAAGGGAGGAGCCTCACCATGTCCTGCATGAGGAATGGAAGGCTGACGACAAGGGCTGATGTCGTAAAGGCTTCCTAGCCAGGCAGAAGGGGCACTGGGCCCTGGTCTTCCCCCAGCAAAGACTCTACCGCCATGCAAAGGAGGGGGCTTTAGCATTGTTGTTCTTTTAATTTTTATTTTTAGGGGTCTAAGGTCTTGCTTCCCCATGTGTCAGTTTCTTATGCTGTGGAGTCTTGGCTGTTGCTGTGATGCTGAAAACCACGCTACTGGTATCTCAGATGCCAGCAGGGCCACCCATGGTGGACAGGTTTCAGCTGAGCTTCCAGACTTAGACAGACTAGAGAGAAGGATGTGGCTAATCCACTCCTGAAACAATTAGCCATTGAAAACCCCATGAATAGCAGAGAAGCACTATCAAATACAGTGTTGGAAAATGAGTCCCCCAGGCTGGAAGGCATTCAAGGAATGACTGGGGAAGAGTTGCCTCCTCAAAGTAGAGCCAATCTTAATGATGGGAACGATGCTCACATGGGCATAACTCAAAATGAGAAGAAACACAGTGGCTGCAACAATGGCTCACACATAGAAAGATGGTGTGCATGCCACAGTGTTGGGTAGTGTTTCGTTCTGTTGTACATAGGGTTGCCATGAGTTGGATTTGACTTAACAGCACCTAACAACAACAAGCCTGTGGAATCCGATCCCATCAGATCTTGGAAGCTAAGCAGGGTTGGGCCTGGTTAGTACCTGGATGGGAGACCGCCTGGGAATACCAGGTGCTGTAGGCTTGGGAGAAGGACCTGGCAACCCACTCCCAAAAATCAATCTGCCATTGAAAACCCTATGAACAGCAGAGAAGCACTGACAATAGTGTTTCCCCTGTTGTACAGAGGGTCGCTATGAGTCAGATACTGACTTGACGGCACCTAACAACAACAACAACAACAACAACAACAAGGTCTAAGTATGTAGCCCAGGCTGGCCTTGAATTTGCAATCCCCTAGCCCCAGCATCCTGAATGCTGGGATTATTGGCCTGCAACACCATGCCTGGCTTGTTGCTACTCTTTTAAAGAGAATGCCTACCATTTATCCTTGATTATATAAAGAAGCATCTTGGGGAGGTCGCTCTGTCAAGGTGGTGGAGGAGTCTTTTTTGTTAACCGGTTTCTTAGGACTTCACCTTTCCCCAAAGCCGGCCACTTCCTTCATCCCAAAGCCTTCCCTCTGAGGCCAGAAGAGAACAGAGTCCAAGTCTCAGGCAAGTCTGGACACCAGTGTGAGGAATCATCAAATGATTCACCAAAGGGGAAGCCTTTCCTAAGGCTTCTACCTGGGCGGTGCCTCTGGAAAAGATACAGGGAGACTTGGAGATCACCAGCTAAGAGGCCACCAATCACACCCATCTTCCTCTGCAGGGGCCTCCAAGCACCTGCTGTCCTGGGGGTCACGTTCCAAACAGAACGCATTTTCAATCCCTGTGTCCCAAAAGGCTGAACAGGGCCACAGTCAGGGAGGGAGATGGAACACAGCTCCTTTTAAAAAGACCAAGGATGAAAACAGAGAAACGTAGCCCAGGCACCAAGATCTGAAAGGCAGACCTTGGGCTTGGTGCGAGGAGGGTCCCAGGCGCTCTGTCTGCATGCAGAGGCAGGGGAAGCAGAGGAAGGAGGACCTGAATCCTGCAGGGCCGGAGAACTCCTGTGTGGATGCGGGAGGGGCCGCACGTGTGAGCTGCAGGACACGGAAATGTAGGTTAGACAACTAGGGCAGTTCTGAGGCCGGGTCGCATCTGCCACCAACTCAAGCAGGCTGTCCCAGGTAGACAGGCCCGGGAGCAGGCAGGTCTCAAAGCCCCTGATCCAGAAAAGGGGCAGCGGGGAGATGACACAGAAAGAGGAGCTGGGAAGCCACAGAGGCGGGGCAGGAAGCTGGTGCCAGCGCCTTCCTGGTACCACCAGAAAGAGGCCTTGCCCGGGCCTTCTGTGCCCAGGAAACACACTAAGAATCCTGGCACAAAGCCCTCTCCCTTCCCACGCCTCCTGCTCTCTGCGTGGACTTCACCCCAGGGTTTGTCCTGCCTGACTTCCATTTGTGGGGCTTCCATTTCTTCCACAAATACCTACTGAGCATGAATGGAAGGCTCCACGTTGGGAGCTAGGAAGGACGTGGAGCTGCGGGGCCACCCTCCTCTCAAAGGCTACAAAGAGATGCAGCTAAGACATCTGGGGCCCAGCGTCCTGCTCCGTCGCTGCCTGGCTGTGTGGCTTTGGTGGGGCAAGTCATGCCAGCTCAGTGGTATCCATGTTACTTTCTTTATGTGAACCATAGCGGCATCTGGAGATGGGGCTGCGGGGCCAACGGGAGTCAGGGTAAAGCCTCTGCGCCCTATTGTGGCTTCCAGTTACAAAGCGTCGACTCCTATGGGTGACGAATGTGTAGAAGCTTTGTAGAAATTCTCTTCAAGCCTCACAGTCACCTCACAAGGCGAGAGGCACTCTGTCTGCTCGCGGACGCAACAGGAAGTGGGAGAGAGCCTTGGGTAATGCAGCACACACACAGTAGGAGAGCCATCGATGTGGAGTTAACTCATTCCCTCACCATATATTTGGGTTTGCTAGGGACTCAATAGGGGCTGGGATTTAGCTCAGTTGGTAGAGCACTGCGCTGCAGTCTCTGAGGTCCCAAGTTCGATTCCCAGCACCACAAAAATGGGAGAAGGGCCTGGCAATCCACTCCCGAGGCAATCAGTCAGCCATTGAAAACCCTATGAGGGTCGCTATGAGTCGGATACCGACTCGACGGCACCTAAGAACAACAACAACAAGGGGCTCAATAGGGGCTGGGATTTAGCTCAATTGGAAGAGCACTTTGCTGCAGTCTCTGAGGTCCCAGGGTTCAATTCCCAGCACTGCAAAAATGGGCGAAGGATGTGGCAATCCACTCCTGAGGCAATCCCGAAACAGTCAGCCATTGAAAACCCTGTGAGGGTCGCTATGAGTTGGCTGCGACTTGACAGCACCCAACAACAACAACAGGGGCTCAACGATATCCTAGGCCAGTGGTTCTCAACCACAGGTGACTTTGCCCTTCCTCCAGAGGACACCGAGCAATGGCTGGAGACATTCATGACTGTCATGGATTTTCCAGACTCCAAGGGAGGGGTGCTACTGACACCTAAGAGGAAGAGGTCGAAGATGCTGCTCTCCATCCAACTTGCACAGAATGGCCCCCAAAGGAAGAATTATCTGGTCCAAAGCATCAACAGCGCTAAGGCTGAGAAGCCTTGTCTAGGCAGGGCTTCCAACAACAGTGTACCAACAATGTCCCTGCAGCTCACATCCCAGGGAGGGAGACAGGCAATCAACAAAGTAAGTAAGTGTCCAGAGGGTAAAATGTACTTGGTAAAAATGTACTAGGAAAAATAAAGAATGAAAAGGAAGAGAGAGAAAAGAGGGGGAGAGAGAAAGAAAAGGAGGAGGAGAGGGAGGAGGAAGAGGTGATGGTGGAGGAGGAGGAGGAGGAGGAGGA
>VMDO01013811.1:0-37209 GCA_007922755.1 Pedetes capensis | reverse complement strand
GAAGCAGCAGCAGCAGAAGCAGCAAAAGCAGCAGCAGGAGGAGGAGGAGGAGGAGGAGCAAGGAGAGAGAGATGAGGTCATCAAGGACCTGAGAGGAGAGACAGGAGTGAAACGGGGTAGTGACTGGGTGGTGGCCCCACGTGATGGACAGAGGCCCTGAGCGGGGTGCACACAGCACCCTCAGGTATGGCTGGAGGTCTGCGCAGCCAGAAGACAGTGGCAGATGAGGTCAGAGGGCTACTCTGACAACTTGGCTAGTTGTGTGGGCAGCATATGGCCCCCGGGCAGCACCTGCCTTGAGGACACAGGTCTTTGCCTGTAACTAACCTCTCAGTGCCACGCACTGGCGGGAACTAAGCTGAGGAAGACGCCAAGTTGAATTGTGTTTTGGCTCAGGAGAGGCTGTTTCCTGTATTATACATTTACATGAGACAAAATGTCCCTGCTTTGTTCTGGTTTGGGGCAGGAAATGGGCTTAAATGTGCTGTCAGCTTTTATTTGATAATGATGGGTTGGCTTTCATTCATTCGAGAAGAGAGAGTGTGCCATGATGCATGCCACAAAAGAGTGGGTTGCAAGACCTAAAACTGATCCTGAATACAATTCCAGCGCTGCCCTCTCAATCCTAATGAGAAGACAAACACATCCATGGATCCAACAAATGAGGATCTATATGAGGATCACGCACAGATTCTTCTCTCGAGCAAGGCAAGGAGTAGTAAAAAAGTTAAGATGTGCATCTCACCAACAACATAAGGGACAAAGTACCAATCGTCTCCAGATAACAAAGAACTATGAAAAAGACATGATGGTTCTTTATGAGGCAGGCGAGCTACTAGCTCACATCCCACAGGCCAATTCTGATGAAGAGTGGTTGCCTAAAACGGTATTGAGAATGATTCTGAAGCCCCATCAGAGCTCAGTGAGGAAAAGTGCTGTGTTCCATGACCTGGGTCTGCCACGAACAAAGACATCACGTGGCTGATGTACCAAGTATCTTTTGCCATCCAAATTTGAGTGGAGATCAGGTAAATAGAAATGTAGCTTTCAGAGTGGATGGTGGATGCTGGGCGTGCTGGCACAGGCCTGTAATCCCACTCACTCAGGAGGCGGAGGTAGGAGGATCGCAAGTTCGAGACCAGAGGCAGTCTGAGGGTGCAGCTCAGTGGTCCAGCACTTGCAAAGCATGCAAGTGCAAGGCCTTGGGTTCAACCCCCAGTACCACAAAAAAAAAAAAAAAAAAAAGTAAATGGTAGCACCAGGCATGGTGGTGCACACCTGTAATCCCAGCAACTCAGGAGGCAGAGGCAGGAGGACCACTAGTTCAAGACTAGAGGCAGTCTGTGTAATTTAGCGAGGCCCTGTTTCAAAAAAAAAAAAAAAGAAAGAAAGAAAAGAGAAGAAAAGAGTAAATGGTGTTCTTCCTCTTAATGTGTAACATAGGAGTATAATAAATACACTGTACTGTCAATGTGGAAATGGAGGAGCAGTTGAAAACTCAATTTCATAATCTGTCTTGAATACACATTGATTGACTCCATCAACTCTAGGAGTATTTACGAAAGAAGAGGAAAAAGCAAGGAATTCTCTGCTACTAAACTGTCACCTACGGAAGATTCAGCCAAGCATGACTGCTGAGAATCAGGGGTCAAGGCTCTGCAATAGGTCCAGCTCTGGGCCTCTGGGCAGTCTTCCCTCCCCTGTCCTGCAGAGCTTCTCAGGTTCTTGATAGGAAAGCAGCAAAGCTCATCCCAGACTTGGATTTGTTAGTCAAATCCTTCCTTCTCAGGAATGGAAAAACAGTGGGAGAGGTCCTTCTGACCCTGCCTGCTCCTAGCAACAGGACTGAGTAGGTTTCCTGCATCTCCTTTTGTGGGGACCTCATGCACAGCCCTTCTTTAGACCATTTGCAGAAAACTGTTAGTCTGGCAGAAATAATCTAGAGGTTTCAGAATGATTTCCCTGCTTGCTAGTCAAGCTGGAACTGAGCCAAAAGCAGGGCATAGGTGTCAGGATCCAGAGATGGAATTGTTTTATTATTATCACAAAATAGAGGGGGGTAAAGTATCTGGATTCGCTGTGCTAGTAATGGCTCAAAACACATACAATGGAAAGGAAGGGGAATGGAGGGTCCAGTCACTGCTCCCAGATGAGCAGTCTCTGAGGGCCGCCATATTGAAGGCCCTCCTTGCAAGGTGTGGCAGGTCTGCTGGGTCAGCCTGCCAAACTGACAGTCCTCCAAGGCTCAGGTACAAAGGTAACAGAACACAGCCACAGCCAATACATCAAAATTCTAAGTCACCAAAGTCTAAGAAAAAAAATCCCTTTTTTGAAAGGCAGCCAAAGCAGCAACTTCGCAGAGCCAGCTCCATGTGGCCTTTAAACCTAACGGTTTCCCGCAGCCCAGGCCAAGCAGCCCTGCCAGGCTGCCTATCCCCAAGCCTGGCTGCAAAACCTTCGGTGCCTCTCTCAAGGCAGTGGCCCTGACATTTTGCTTGATCTGATTTCATTTTCATCTTTAGTTTTGGAGGGGAAAGGTATGGGGGAAGAGGAGGCTGCAGAAACCCTGAGTGTTCTAAGCCCATGTGCAGACATGGCCAGGCAACACGAGCACTCTGGCAACTTGTCCAACACTATGGCTAAGCAACACCATGTGCCAGGCCTTTCTCCCCATGGTTGGAGGACAAAGCAGGTGCCCCACGGAGACTTCGGCAGTGCTGAAAGAGGTTCTGGTGCCAAAGCCAAAAGGAAGCTTCTGTGAGCCTGCTTGGGACACCATGGGGACATCAGGGAATAATGTTGTTGTTGTTAGGTGCTGATGAGTCATGTCCTACTCATAGTGACCTTCATACGGTTTTTGCCTCGGGAGTGGACTGCCATGTCCTTCTCCCATTTTTGCAGTGCTGGGAATTGAACCCAGGACCTCAGAGACTGCAGAGTGGTGCTCTACCAACTGAGCTAAATATAACTGGGTGGGAATCATGGATGAGCAGGTAGTGATAAGCGACAACGACAGCTGGAGGATCAAGGGTAACGTGTCCCCATTTATACTCACCTTGGTAGGCATGAGGAGAATAGCTCACTAAAGCCATTGGCGATGACGATCAAAGGGTGAATAGCATTTCCTGGAAGGTATACTTTTATTTATATTCTAGCACTCCATTCTTACAAAAATTCTAGGACTTTCACATTTTGTTTCACAGAGACGTGGATGCTCAGAGAGTGTGAACAAGTTACTTGAGCTCCCATGACTGTCGAGTGGTGGAGGCCGCAATGAGCCCAGGTTCATCTGACCCTAGGTTCATGTTCACGGCATCATGGTCCCCCACCTCCCAGCACCATGAAGGGTCATCAGGGTGCCGCCATTCAGAGCAGAATTCTATAAAACAAAACACATTCTGTTTCATTTTTTTTCTTGAAGAGTAAAGTTCAGAGAACCCAGGACAGAACAAAAAACTCAGGAACAAATCCACATACAGAGGAATTTGGTAAATAATAAAGGCCTTACTTAGCCAGGTGCAGTGGCACACACCTGTCATCCCAGCGGCTGGGAGGCAGAGGCAGGAGGATTGCAAGTTCGAGACCAGAGGCAGTCTGCATAATTTAGTGAGACCCTGTCTCAAAAAGTAAAAAAATGGGCTGGGGATGCAGCTCAGTGATCCAGCACATGCAAGCATGAGGCCCTGGGTTCAACCCCCAGTACCGCAAAAAAAATAACAAATAAATAAAAATCAAGGCCTTACCTCATCTCAGTGGGAAAAAGAATGATTCTCTAATAATGCCTGGCTCTCTAAATGAACTTGGATCCTTCCCATATACCACATATAACAGTAGACTCTAAGTAGATGAAAAAGGTAAGCGTGAAGACCCTAAAGCTAATAGAAGGAAGTGTGAGAAAATACATTTGCAGACTTAGGGTATGAAAGGCTCTTATATAAGGTCCCCAAGCACAAACCAAACTCAAAAGAAAAAGTTGACAGATTTGATTACATCAAAATCAAGGGTTTCTGTTTAACAAAAAACACCATGGACGAGCTAACAGAGAAGTGGCAGTGGAAACAGATACTTGCAACCAACGAACGATTAACATCTAGCTACCCAAGAAACTCCAAAAAATTGGCAGGAAAAGATATGAAATGAAATTTTAAAAATGGTCCATGACTAAGAATAAGTAGTTCACAGAAGTGGAAACCAGAATGGTCAACAAGTATATATGAAAAGATGATCAAATTCGCTAGTAATGAGAGAAATGAAAATGAAGTCAACAATGAGATTCCATAGTATGTACAACAGACTGACAAAAACACTGAACGTTGAAAAGATCCGGGTAACTGAGAGCCCTCCCACAGGGCTGGTCTAGGCTGGTATGGTTGTTTCAGAGACTCACATAGTAGTGATTATCAAAATCAAGGAAAGATAACATTATGAACCAACAAACCCACCCCCAGATATAGAGCCTAGAGAGATGCTTGCCCTAGGCCACAGGGGTACAAGTGAAAGGACATAGGAAACAACCCAGTGCCCATCACGAGTTTGTGTTGTTGTTGTTGCTAGGTGCCGTCGAGTTGGTATCCGACTCATAGAGACCCTCATAGGATTTTCAATGGCTGACTATTTTGAGATTGCCTTGGGACTGGATTGCCAGGTCCTTCTCCCATTTTTGCGGTGCTGGGAATTGAACTCGGGACCTCAGAGACTGCAGCGCAGCGCTCTACCCACTGAGCCAAATCACGAGAGAATGGATAAACATGGTGGGCCTTGCCATGTGAAAGTCAGCAGCATTGCTTACCAGTTACCCCCAACGTTTCCTTCTTGGATGCCTGGTAGGATTTCAGTTTGCACCACTTAAGGAGGCAGGAATGGCCAGGTGATTTATTTTGACCACGACTGGACAGAAGGCTTTAAAAATCAGCATGCCACTTGTGACCTTCTGGACAGAGCCCAAAGGAGCTGGTAAGCATCTCACCACTTCCCCTTCTTCCTGCCACTGTGAATGCTGGAGGCTCCACCGGCCTCAGTGCCCAAAGCAAAGTTCCTCCTAACCTGATGGACACATGGTGTGGCTAAACGGTAAACCTCAGTGATTTCCGGCTGCCAAGATTCCATGGGGCTACTGCGGCATAACCTCACCCACTTGGCTGATGCAACCACATAGCTAGTACTAGCAGTAAACTAGATGTTCAACCAACACATGGACAGACTTGCCATAGTGAGAACATGGTGAAAATAGGAAAGAGAGAACAAGCTCCTTGGTGCGGTATCATCTCTACCAATGGATAACACAAGCGTGCGCACACACACGCAGCAATACTCTATGTCTTACAAAGGCACATGCCTGTTTCAGAAAGCATTAAAGACCAGGTGCCGTGGCATATACCTGTAATCCCAGCAGCTCCGCCAGGAGGCGGAGGCAGGAGGATCGCAAGTTCAAGACCAGAGGCAGTCTGTGTAATTTATAGCAAGAACCTGTCTCAAAAAAAAAAAAAAAAAAAAAGGGCTGAGGGTACAGCTCAGTGGTCCAGCACTTGCAAAGCATGCAAGCGCAAGACCTTCAACCCCCAGTACCATACACACACACAAAAAAGCATGAAACACCTTGGACGAGTATCACTAATCAAGTGGAGATCACAAATGAAGAGAAAAATATGAAGATCTAAAACAAGTGAGAGATTTGCACTGATGGTGATGGGGCATCCGTGGACTTAGCGATGAGAATAATCCAACTGCCTGTTGGACCTGAGAGCCAGAGAGAAGAGGAAAGGGGCAAGGGTGTCCACGACCTCTCTGGGGTGACTCCGGGATGCATCTTAAATGCTTCATGCCAATCGGTCATCTACAAGCACAGAGATTCCTCTTCCCACCACGTTTGGGCTAACCCTGGTAAGTATCCACCTCATGACCTCCATATGACCACGCCTCCTTGGTAGGAGGGACAGATGACAACCCACAGCAGCTCCCGTTGGGCTCCACTATACTGTGGACTGAGAGCAGTGACCTCCCAAGAGGGTGCAAGGCAGCAGGCAGCCTGGTAGAGAGATAAGAGCCGGGATGCACCCCTGTGGCAAATGCCAGGAAATGGCTCTGGTTACCTGGTCCCCCTCTATGTGGGGAGCCCCTGAGGAATGGACTCCAGCAGCCTGCTGGGATCACCCAGGGGTGAACCTGTGAGTCCTACTAGGGCCCACATAGCAGCAAGTGAGACGAGGTGCTCAGGGGAACCTTCCTGACAGCTCTAGTTTCCAGGGGGATATGGGGCTTAGGGGACCCTCCTTGGAAATCTACTACCTAGCTACGTTCCAGCAATGATGTGTAAGACAAAAACGTGTGAGAGACAAGAACAGCCCCCCAGAGGCGCTCCCACAGCTATTTACACTTCTGGTATGGGAGCTCTTTGGAGTAGGAAACAGGAATTATTCAACTTAGTATCTCTAGCACCCCATCAAATGTTTATTGACTGAATATAATAATGAATGAGTAAATTAGTTAGCAAATTAATTTTTTAATGATCTCTATTCTCCCTCCTTTGGCATCAAATTAATTCTGGGCATTCAGCTATTAATCTCCATGCCTCCCACCGCATAGGCACTCAGAAGAAGCTTATAAATATTTGTTTATATGCTTCTTACTTATCTGAACTGTTTATGTGCATTTCTTTTGGAAACAAACCCATCAATATGTTCATCTTCTTTGAGGCAGCTGCCTTGAATGTAAATAATAGGAATTTCAATGATCAAAATTGCGGAACCACTTATACAGAGCTGCTTCATATTCATTATGAAGATGAATCCGCATTCTCAATCCTCCCTTTTGTGCTCTTTATATAGATCGGTAAGATGAAGCTTAAAAAGGCAAGTCATCAAGCCACTGGTTTCTAGAATGGGAGCTAGACACCATGGGAGAAGCAATGGAACTAGAAAGTCACCATTTGCACCTCAGTTTCATCACCAATTCAGGTGGGGATCAGCAGCAGATGCTGAAAGCTCTGAGAGACCGGCTGGTGGGGACAGGATACAAGTGTTACTCAAAGAGTAACACTACAACCATCCGATTCTTCACAAAGATATCAAAAATGTACATTTGGAAAAAGACAGCCTCTTTAGGTAGTGCCAGGAAAACCAGGTATCCACATGTAGAAGATGAAAACTACTTCCCTATCTCTCACCCTGCACAAAAGCCAACGAGTCCTCAACAAGTACAGAGGGTTATAACAGTAGGATCTTGAGTCACTAGCTCTAACCAATGGGTCAAACTTAAGGTCTCCAATTACGGAACAGCCAGACATTTTGTACCCCTGTGGTGAGGCAGTGAGTCCAGAAATCAGAAGACGCGTTGCTTTTGAAAAAGCTGTGGCAAAAGACCTCTTTAAAGTATTGCAAGGTAAAGATGTCACATTGAAGACGAAGGTGCGCCTGACTCATGTCATGGTATGTTCAGTCGCATCATATGGTTGTGAAAGCTGGATGTTGAACGAGGGAGACAGGAGAATTGATGCTTTTGAATTATGGTGCTGGAGACGAATATTGAAAATACCGGGGACTGCCAAAAGAACCAACAGGTCTATCCCAGAAGAAGTGCAACCAGAGTGCTCCTTGGAGGCAAGGATGGCTAGATTGAGTCTTATGTATTTTGGACATGTAGTCAGGACAAATCCCCAGAGAAAGACTTCATGTTTGGGAAAGTGGCAGGTCAACAACAAAAAAAAGGAGAACCCTCCACTAGATGGATTGACACAGTATCTGCAACAATGGGACTTAAAAAAAATAAGATCACGTGCCTGGCACAGAATCAGGGAGTGTTTTGTTTTGCTGTACATTGGGTAGCTATGAATTGGACTCGACTTGACAGCACCTAACAACAACAACAACAACAACAACGCCTGTATGCATTCCTGCTAGATGTACTCCACTTTAATACAACCAGAAGGAAATTATCAGACAAATCCAGAATGTGGGCCATTCCATAAGACACACACACTGTTTTTCTTCAAAACCAATTGGTTGTAAAAACATAAAAAAGGTAAGGGGGCTTCTCTAGATTAAAAGTGAACAAACAGCTGGGTGGTGTGGCTCATGCCTATAATCCCAGCAACTCAGGAGGCCGAGGCAGGAGGAGCATGAGTCTGAGGCCAGAGGCAGCCTGCATAATCTACCAAGACCCAGTGGTGGGATAAAATATAATAAAAGGGGTTGAGGGTGAAGCTCAGAGGGTTCAACTCCTCATTACTGCAGGAGAGAGAGACAGAGATAGAGACAAAGAAAGAATGAATAAAGAGCTATTGCAATCAAATGTGATGCATTCACTTCTATATTTTTAAAAAAATGATAAAACTCATTCCTCAGACATTTGAGGAAAATTAAGCACTAAGTAGCAGATGGTATGATTGGATTAATAATATTTATTTTCTTTGGTATAATAAGATTGTGTTAACATTAAATCTCTTGATTGTGATGTTGCTGTTGTTGTTAGGTGCCATCAAGGGTATCTGACTCATAGTGACCCTCATAAGGTCTTCAACGGCTGATTGTTTTGGGATTGCTTCAGGGAGTGGATTGCTCTGTCCTTCTGTTTTTGCAGTGCTGGGGATTGAACTCTGGGTCTTCAGAGAGTGTGGAGCAGCACTATATCCACTGAACTAAACCTCAGCCCTTGACTGTGATAATGGTCTTATAATTATGTAGGAGAATGTCTGTGTTCTCAGAAAATGCAGCTGAAGCAACTGGGGTGAAGAGGTCATGATATCTGAAACTTACTTTTAAATGGTTCAACAAAACAGAAATACCTTGGGGGGTGAAGAGAAGGACAGAGAATATGCAAATGTGGAAAAATGCTAAGAGATAGTAAATTGAGGTCAAGCATATACAGAATTTATTTTACTGTTACTTCACCTTCTCTGTAGATTTGAAATTTTTCAATTAAAAAAAAAAAGAAACAATTTGGGAAGAAAAAACAGGTGTTCTGACTCAAAGGCTCAGGTTAGTCTAGAATAAAAGCAACCTGTGTAAGACGAGCCCATCCTCCCCACCTCTGGACCTGCCAACAGGTCCCTCTCCACCCAGAAAGAATAATCAGTACTTAAGATAAAGGGGGTTGATGTCCTTCTCACTCATTAAAAAAAAATTTTCTAACGACAGAGTACTCAATGTGGATTATAAAATGAAATCTATTTTCCACCCCATTTTCATTCTAATAGTAAAATACATTTGCTAAATATCCCAATTAGAGGTTGAAGAAAAGGCCACCCTTCACTTTTAAAGCTTTATTTTCACTAATTTGGTCTCCAATTAAGGGATGGAGTGACTGGGCAGCTCTCAGGCTTAAGTGCTATCCTCTTCCTAGGCTGCTCCTCAGCAGGCATGACTAATCAATCACGGTGCTTTTCCCTTAGGCCTGAATCTTTTCTGCAGCTGCAAACAGTACCCTATGGAGCTGTTTCCTTGTGTTAGGTTCTTCCTTTTATGCTTTCTTTTATATATATATATATATATATATATATATATATTTTTTTTTTTTTAAGGCATTAGAAGAGGTGGGAAATGGAAACTTTTCACTCATCTATTCCCAGGAGAGTCATTATATCCAAAGAGCTTATGTAAGATGCTTGTTGGAAAACTGTTTTCAAGATCATTGATTTACTCCTTAATTATTTGTTAACTGCCCACTGTGTGCTAGGACCTGGGGTGACAAGTACTGGAAGATATTGGCAAGAGATTCAAGTAGGGACACAAAGCCCGGAGTAGCCAACTGGCTGGGCAGGAAAGGGAAGCCTCCAAAGGGAAAGGTGGCTCATTCTCAGAAGCTTCTAGAGCAGTGAGTGCAGCTTGAAAGCGGCTCATGGTGGCAATGTTATCATGGATGTATAATGTGTTCTCAGGATAGGTTATGCTTGTTCTGGCTTTACCAGCTCCCACTGGCACCTGAGCTGACTGTTGGAGGATCCCAGTGTATAGTAGTGGTTGGCTGCCAGAATTCCTTTGGAGTGAGTCACATTCACTGAATGCCAACCAGGTGTGAGCAGAGTCTAGCTTTTCACTTTGTGGTGGGTCATTTGCTTTGGGTAGTACCACTGACTGCAGCAGGTGAGCTGCCCTGTCATCTGCTGTGATTTGTGCGGTGCCAAGATGGACCCACCCAAGGCGGTAAGATAAGGCACTCCTAATGTCTGAAATTCCATCTCATCATGTGAGGGCAGGAGACAGGGTGAGGAGCATAAAAACTAACACTGAATGAGCAGCTACCTGTATCCACATTAGTAGGTATTTACATCAGCTCTTTCAACTTTCAGCAGCCTTGGAAGGCAGAGAAAAGTTGAAGATGTTTAGGGCTTACTAGAACAGTGCCTGACACACAGTAAGCACGGGATAAGTGCAAGCTATTGTTGCTGACGAGCTGGAATTTAGTTCAGTTGGTAGAGCACTTTACTGAAGTCTCTGAGGTCCCAAGTTCGATTCCCAGCACTGCAAAATGGGAGAAGGACGTGGCAACCCACTCCCAAGGCAATCCCAAAACAGTCAGCCATTGAAAACCCTATAAGGGTCGCTATGAGTCGGACTCGAGTCAACGGCACCTAACAGCAACATTGTTGCTGAAAGCTGGTGCAACCAAAATTTAACTTTAATTTTTATGCCTTTTGGAAATAGAAAAGCCCAAATGGTCTCTTAGGGCTGGATCAAGTTCAAAATCTGATATAATTATGAAATAGGTGGAAAGAAGAGGAAAAGATCTATCTTGTTTGGGGGTCTTCCCTGTGTATTAATTGTCCTAGTATGTAATGTCCTTAGACACCTCTAACCTCTAAAAGGTGAGAATTATTATTTTAATATGACGGATGAGTAAACTAAAGGTTTGGAAAATGTGTTCTTCATCATCATTATTATTACAACATAAGTAACGATTATAATCCATGAACACTTAACTTTGTATCAGACTCTGCAGACACTTTATATTGGTTGTCTTAATTTAATTATCACAGCAACCCTGTGATGAAGGCCTTACCATGACCATTTTAACAGTGAAGTCACTGAATCTAAGAAATATTAAATAACCTGGTGTTCCTCAGAAGAACCTCACCCTAACACATAATAATTAAAATGCCAATATTACAGAATGAAGGAACAATATTAAAAGCTACAAAAGAAAGACACCAACTCACTTACTAAGAAAAACCCATCAGAATTACTTCAGACCTCTCAGGACAACCCTAAATTCTAGGAAAGGATGGAGAGATATACTTCAAGCCCTGAAAATAAATAATTGCCAACCAAGATTATTATAGCCAGCAAAGTTATCATTTAAAATTGATGGAGAAATAAAGCCATTCCAAGACAAGCACACACTAAAGCAATACATGAACACCAAGCCAGCACTGCAGAGGATACTTAAAGGAATCCTACACACACAGGAGGAAGAAAAGAATAAACTTCATAGAAAGACTAGACAAACTAAAGAGAACTAGGAAAGAATCACTCATGTCTAACTCAAAAACCAGTAAACCCAGAATATAAATAAGGGAGAAGGAAAAGAACACTTTATGAACCAACCAGGAAAACATACAACACAACAACCAGCAATAATAATCCCAATAATAACCCCCTCTCAATAATAACCTCAAATGTAAATGGTCTAAACTCTCCAATTAAAAGACATAGATTAGTTAACTAGATTAAGAAACAAGATCGACAATTCGTTGTCTGTAAGAAACACATCTCACTGGTACAGATGCCCACAGACTGAAAGTAAGAGGACAGAAATTGATATAACAAGCAACTGAAAGCCAAAAAAAAAAAAAAAAGACAAGTAGTTATCCTTATATCAGAACGTAGACATCAAATTAAAACTAGTCCAAAGAGACAAAGAAAGTCACTACACATTAATAAAGGTAATAATTGACCAAGAAAGTATGTTGTTGTTGTTGTTAGGTGCCATTGAGTCGGTATCCAACTCATATTGACCCTATGTACAACAGGCAAAACACTATTGTCAGTGCTTCTCTGTTATTCATAGGGTTTTCAAAGGCAGATTGATTTTTGCGGGGAGTGGGCTGCTGCGTCCTTCTCCCAAGCCTACAGCACCCCAGTGTTCCCAGGTGGTCTCCTATCCAAGTGCTAACCAGGCCTGAACCTGCTTAGCTTCCAAGATCTGACAGGATCGGATGCCACAGTGCTACAGCTGAAGGCTAAGAAAGTATAGCAATTGTAAATACATATGCACTGAATTTCAGTGCACCCAACTTCATTAGAAAAACATGACTAGACTTAAAGGAACAGATAGGTCCAATAATAGTGGTTGACTTCAATACCCCCTTTCATAAATAGATATAACATCCAAAGAAAAAAATCAACAAAGAAACTTCAGAGTTAACCATCACAATAGATCAAATGGATTTAATAGACATATGCAGAATATTCCACCCAAAAGTTACAGAATACACATTCTTCTCTGCAGCCCATGGAACTTTCTCTAAAATAGATCACATTATAGGCCATAAATCAAGTCTTAGTTAACAAATACAGAAAAAATGAAATAATTTTGGGTATCTTATCAGACCATAATGGAATAAAACTAGAAATAAACACCAAAAGAAACTACAGAAACTATACAAACACATAGAGAATGAACAAAACACTCTTAAATGACCAGTTGGTACTTGAAGAAATCAGAGAGGAGATTTAAAAATTCCTAGAACTAAATGAAAATGAAAATACTACCTACTAAAACCTTTGGGACTCTGCAAAGACAGATCTAAGAAGGAAATGTATACAATGAGTGTCTACATTAAAAAATTAGAATGGGCTCAAACAAATAACTTAATGAAGTACCTCAAGCTCTTAAGAAACGAAGAACAAACAAAACCCCAAACCAGTAGACAGAAAGAAACAATAAAGATCAGAACAGAAATTAATGAAATGGAGATTAAAAGAACAATTAAAAGAATTGATGAAACAAAGAGCTGCTTCTTTGAAAAGATAAACAAGATCAACAAATGCTTAGCCAAACTAACCAAAGGAAAGAAAGAGAAGACTCAAATCAAGAAAATCAAAGATTAAAAGGGGAACATTACAATAGATGCCAATGAAATCCAAAGGATCATTAAGGAATACTTCAAAAAATTATATTCAAAACACTGGAAAACAGACAAGAGGAATAAACTTCTAGACACATGTTATTGTTAGCTGTCCTCAAGTTGAGTCTGAATCATAGTGATCCTATATAAAACAGGATGAAATACATCCCAATTCTGTGATGGGCACATGATCTTTTTTTATGTTTAAGCCCATTGTGGCAGACATTGTGTGAATCCATTTACTTGAGGGTCTTCCTTTTTTCATAGACCTGCCACCCTCCCAAACATGATGTCCTTCTCAAGGGATTGGTCCTGCCTGACTATATGTCCAAAATACTTCAGACACAATCTAGCCATCCTGGCTTCCAAGGAGCTCTCTGGTTACACTCTATTTAGGATGGATCTGTTGGTTCTTTTGGCAGTCCATAGTATATTCAATATTCATCTCCAGCACCATAATTCAAAAGCATCAATTTTTCACCTGTCTCCCTTACTCAATATCCAGCTTTCATAACAATATGACGTGACTGAAAATGCATGGCATGAGTCAGAGACACCTTTGTCTTCAATGTGACATCTTTACTTTTCAACATTTTAACGACCTTTTTTGCAACAGAATTTCCCAATGCAATATATCTTTTGATTTTATGACCTGCCAAAATTAAGTCAAGAGGATATAAACAACTTAAACAGACCTATAATGAGCAGCAAGATTGAAGCAGTAAGAGTCTCCCAGCAAAGAAAAGCCCAGGACCAGATGGATTCATTGCTGAATTCTACAAGACTTTTAAAGAAGAATTAATACCAGTGCTCCTCAAATTATTCCACAAAATACAAATGGAAAGAACACCACTACACTCATTCTATGAAGTCAGTATTATCCTGATAGCAAAACTATAGAAGGAAACATCATAAAAGAAAAACTACAGACCAATATCCCTAATGAACCTAGATGAAAAAATCCTTAATAAAATACTTGCAAATCAACTTCAACAACACCTTAAAAAGATCATTCACTATGGTCAACCTGTTTTCACTCCAGGGATGCAAGGCTGGTTCAAAATGTGCAAGACAACAAAGGAAATACAGCACATACATAGACTCAGAAACTACATGATACTATCAATAGAGGCACAGAAGGCCTTTGATAAAGTTCAGTATCATTTATGATAAAAGCTGTGAAGAAACTAGGAACTGAAGGAACATATCTGAACATAATAAAGGCAATATGTGAAAAACCTTCAGCCAACACCATACTGAAAGCATTTCCCCTAAAATCAGGAATAAGGCAAGGGTGTCCACTGTCTCCACTGCTATCCCATGTAGTAAGTGAACTATTAGCCACAGCAATAAGACAATAGAAAGAAACAAATGAGATACAAATAGGAAAGGAAGAAGTCAAATTTTCCCTATTTGTAGATGGCATGATCCTATACTTAAGAGACCCAAAAGATTTCACCAGAAAATGCTTAGAGCTGATAAACAAAGCAAAGTGGCAAGATGCAAAATTAACATACGAAAATCAGCAGCTTTTCTTTATACCAACAATGACCAGGCAGAGAAAGTAACTAGGAAAACGATCCCATTCACAATAACTTCAAAACAAATAAAATACCTGGGAATAAACCTAACCAAGAAAGTGAAAGGCCTCTACAATGAACACTTTAAAACACTAAAGAAAGAGATTGAAGAAGACACCAGAAGGGAGTAAGATCTCCCATGCTCATGGATTGGAAGAATTAATATAGTGAAATGGCTATGTTACTGGATCTACAGATTTAGTGCAATCTCCATCAAAATCCCAAAGATATTCTTCACAGAAATAGAGAAAACAATCCTAAAAATGAAAAAAATGTTCAACATTCTTAGCCATCAGGGAAATGCAAATTGAAACTACACTGAGATACCACCTCACTCCGGTGGGAATGGCTGCCATCAACAAAACAAACCACAACAAATGCTGGGGAGGATGCGGGGAGAAAGGAACCCTTATACACTGCTGGTGGGAATGCAGGTTGGTGCAGCCACTGTGGAAATCAGTATGGAGGTTCCTCAAAAAACTAAAAATAGAACTACCATATGACGTGGCTATCCCACTCTTAGGTGTATACCCAAAGGAATATAAGTCAATACACCATGTTTATTGTGGTGTTATTCATAATAGCCAAGGTATGGAATCAACCTAGGTGTCCATCAACAGAGGAGTGAATAAGGAAATTGTGGCATATATATACTATGGAGTTTTACTCAGCTATAAAGAAGGACAAAATTATGGCATTTGCTGGAAAATGAATGGAACTAAAGATCATCATTTTAAGCAAAATAAAAGCCAGACCCAGAAAGATAAACATCAAATATTTTCTCTCATATGTGGATGTTAAACTTCAATATATATTCATTATTAAAACATATAGATCATGAAAGAGCCTGCGGCCATAGATCTGTGGCATCTGATCCCCTCAGATCTCAGAAGATAAGCAGGGTCGGGCCTGGTTAGTACCTGGATGGGAGAACGCCTGGGAACACCAGAAGCGGTAGGCTTGGGAGAAGGACCTGGCAACCCCCTCCCAAAAATCAATCTGCCATTGAAAACCCTATGAGGGTCACTATGAGTCGGATACCGACTCGATGGCACCTAACAACAACAACAACAAAAGATCATGAAAGCTCACGGGACCTGAGTAGGGAAAGATAATGGACTAAAGAAAAGTGGGAGAGGGCTAGAAGAAAGGGTAATGGGAGAAAAGAGAGGAAATATCACATACGTTGCCCTTACAGCAAAATCGGGATGTACATATATAAACAGATATACTAAAAAACAAATAAACAAACAAACATGCATCCACTGGTGGAGAAGGAAGGGGTGGAGGAGGAGGATCATGAGAGGGTTAGGGGAAAGTGAACATGAGCAATGTATAGTGAAATGCATGTAGGGAAATGTCATAGTGAGACTCATCAAGTTGTACATTAAAACTACCAATAACGCTAGGCATGGTGGCGCATGCCTATAATCCCAGCAGCTCAGGAGGTGAAGACAGGAGGATTGCAAGTTCGAGGCAGTCTACATAACTTAGTGAGACCCTGTCTGAAAAAGTAAAAAGTGTGTTGGGGTACAGCTCAGGGCTCCAGCACTTGCAAAGCATGCAAGCACAAGGCCCTGGGTTCAACCCCCAGTACCAAAAAAAAAAAAAAAAAAAAAAAAAAAAAAAAAAAAAAAAAAAAAAAAAAAAAAAAAAAAAAAAAAAAAAAAAAAAAAAAAAAAAAAAAAACCAAAAACCAATAACAAAAAGAAAAAAGGAAAAAAATGTGATTAAAAAAAAAAAAAAGAAAGGTTAAATAACCTGATGTTATGGTTGAATCTTAACTGTCTCCCAAAAGCACTGTGTCCAAGGCTTGGTCCCCAGTCCAACCTGTGGCACTACTGGGAGGTGGTGGACCTTTAAGAGGCGGGGTCTAGAGGAAGGAAGTTAGGTCACTGGGGCTGTGCTCTTGAAGGGGCTGTCTGAATCTGGCCCTTTCCTCTCTCTGCTTGCTTCCTGGTTGCCCTGAGGTGAGTAGTTCTGCTCCACCACATTCTCCTCACCATGATGTGCTGCCTCCCCACAGGCCTGAAGTGACAAAGCCAGTCAAGCATGGGCTGAAGCCTCTGACACCATGACCCAGAATAAACCTTTCTTCCTCTACATTGATTTGCTCAGGCATTTTGCCACACACACATTCCCTGTTACCGAAAGCTCACTAACACGCGTACCCAGGGTCATACAGTCAGGAGGTGTTACCTGTGGGATCCACACTCAAGTCCATCCAACCCTGAGCCCATGTTCTCAAACACTGCTAACGCTACCTCTCAAACGCGTGCCACCTACCCATGTGCCAGAGCACTTGAGGAAACGCTGCCATAGTGAGCAACACTCACTACCTCCCAGGGGAGCTCACTTGGGCCTCTGAGTGCATGGGAATTATTCCTTAGATCAAATCTAAAATGAAGAAAAACCAGCTTCAATAAAGATTAAAATTACATGTTCCTAGCACCAGCCTTCAGCAATAAGAGCTTATACTTATGCTTCTGACGTGCCAGACACTGTTCTCATAAGCACTCCACCTCTGTTGGCAGATGTCCCTCAGCCCCCCGATATTCCTACTCTCCTTCTACTTCTGGGCCCTTTCCACTACCTTGAATTCATGCACGGTCATGCAACTTGCTTTGGCCAGTGAAGTGTAAATAGCGATTTGTGGTTTGTGATGTGCGTTGCTCTCTTTGTAAGGCTTTGGGAACCAGGAAACAATTCTCCATAATTTGTCTCCCCAGCTGTAATAAGAATGGAGGTACGTTAAGACAAAGAGGCTGTAAAATTGAAGCAGTCTAAAATATGCTGAGCCAACACATGGTGGCAGGGGGAGGGGCAGCTGCTCTTCAGAGGAATTTGCATAAGAAATAAACTTTCCTTGTGTTAAACTTCTGAGATTTGCTATTTGTTTGTTACTGCAGCATAAACCTAGCTAATCCTGACTAATAGCCATCAGATCCTACACAACTCTGTGATGAAAGTGCTGTTGTTATTCCCAGCTTACAGGCAAGAAGCTAATGAGAACAGAAGAGTCAGGTAAAAGATGTGCCAAAGATCACATGGCTCATAAAAGGTAGAGTCAACTGTGAACCTCTACAACTGGGACCCCAGAATTCATACTCTTATTCCATATTTTATGGGCTGGGATTTAGCTCAGTTGGTAGAGGGCTGTTCTGCAGTCTCTGAGGTCTCAAATTTGATGCTCAGCACTGCAAAAATGGGAAAAGGACATCACAATCCACTGCCATGGCAATCCCGAAACAATCAGCCATTGAAAACCCGTAAGGGTCGCTATGAGTCAGACACAACTTGAGGGCACCAAACAACAAAAATTCCACATTCTACATTTCCTCACCAACATTTTTACCACCTAGATATACTAATGCACAAACTTCAAGGCCTACAAATTTCTTAGTATACCTTCGCCTGTGTTTAAAAAGGGACTGGGATTTAGCTCAATTGGTAGAGCGCCACTCTGCAATCTCTGAGGTCCTAGATTTGATTCCCAGCACTGCAAAAATGGGAGAAGGATGTGGCAATCCACTCCCGCAAGGCAATCCTGAAACAATCAGCCATTGAAAACACCATGAGGGTCACTATGAGTTGTATACAACTGGACGGCACCTAACAATAATAACATAAATGTCTAAAAAAATAAGAGAATTATAACGACATATAATTAAAGAAATGTCAAAATTGCTTGCTTTAGAAAGGGGAAAAAAAGCCTAGTTTTAGCTTGTCAGGCAATTAAAACTAACAATGAGTTACAACTGTGGTGATTGTTCTTTGGGGAGTTTCTTGGAACCATAGAACACCACTTAAAGCATATCTCAGTTTCTCTTTCCTTACCCAAATCCTTTGAGTTTACTCTAATGAGCAATACACGCAATTGAAAACACAATTAGTGCTCTCATCCCCTTTCCCAAATTATGTCTTCTTTCTAATCAGAAATTCATTATTTTTCACATCCATTGTTTTTTCCCTAAATCAAGGCAGATCCTTAATGAGTTGCTGCAATCCTAAAGAGAATCAACTGCGATCTCAAAAGACAATCACTGGAAACCCCACACTGTGAACTTAAGCATGCTCTCTCTCTGGGTCCCCTTGGAAGCAAGGACACTTGTGAAGGTCCCCTGTTGTTTGGGGTCCATCACAATGGTTGCTCATGGTGAGGTAGGACACTGGTTGAAGTAATTCTTTCAACAGCAATTAATGAATTTTATGGGAACAGGCCTGTTCAGAAGGTCTACCCCAAAGCTGTGAGGGGTACATAGGGTAACCTGAGAATGCAGACATGCTGGCAGGGCTGGCTGTTTGCCAGCTCTTCCTCTGAATTTAAGGGTTGTCAGCCTTTCAAAAGTCAGGGGATGCTGAGGCTGGGATGCAGTTTAGCAATGGCCGAAAAGGGGAGGTCTCTGGAGTCAGCTGCCTGAGTTCAAAGCTCCGCTCCTCCACAACTTAGCTAGGAGTTTGGGCTGGAAGTTGTTGTTAGGTGCCATCAAGTCGGTATCCAACTCATAGCGACCCTGCACACAACAGGGGAAACACTATTGTCAGTGCTTTTCTGCTGTTCATAGGGTTTTCAATGGCAGACTGATTTTTGGGAGGGGGTTGCCAGGTCCTTCTCCCAGCCTACAGCTTCTGGTGTTCCCAGGGGTCTCCCATCCAGGTACTAACCAGGCCCAACCCTGCTTAGCTTCCGAGATCTGACAGGATCGGATGCCACAGGGCTACAGCTGCAGGCTGGGCTGGAAGGTAATTCTCTAATCCTCAGATTCCTCATTGACAAGATGCCACTGGACAGAATACTTATTGTCAGGAGAATCCAAAGAGAAGATGCATGCGAAAAGCTTAGGATGGTCCTCAGCACAAATTAGCCATTGTTTTTATGACTATTGTTAGAGGACATTAACTGCCCTATCCCGCTGTGCCCTGCCCCTCCAGGGACATCATTTGCCAAACACCCTTTTGAATTCTTTACCCCTCACTTACTCCTTCCCTGGGGAGGTGGAATGACTCATTGGCCCTGAGCTGGGGGGAAGGAGCTGGGTAAGTAGAGCTCAGCCCTCCCTCATGCCCTCTGTGGGAGCCAGCTGCCCACAGGAAGAGAGCGTGCTGCTGAACCCTCACATGGCCACAGTGTCCAGTGTGAGGGCGCAGTTTTCCAGCACTTCCCACCAATAGGTACTATTGCTGTTGTTGTTAGGTGCCCTCGAGTCAGTATCTGACTCATAGTGATCCTGCGTACAACAGGCGAAACACTATTGTCAGTGTTTCTCTGTTGTTCATAGGGTTTCCAATGGCTGATTGTTTGGGGAGTGGGTTGCCAGGTCCGTCTCCCAAGCCTACAGCACCTGGTGTTCCCAGGCCGTCTCCCATCCAAGTACTAACCAGGCCCGACCCTGCTTAGCTTCTGAGATCTGACGGGATTGGATGCCACAGTGGTACAGCTGCAGGCAAAGAGTATGTAGCAATAGGTAATGATGTTCAAATCTAAGTAAAAAAGCAGGGACATGACAGTATGTACCATGTGATTCTACCTTGAGAAAGAAGTATAGATGTGCAAAACCATCTGGAAAGGATGTACTCCAGGCTGTTAACCTTGCTTATCTGCAGATGGTAGGATGGCAGGTCACTTACAACTTTTTCTTTTATAGCTTCTGTAAATACTCTTAGTATTTCTCTGATGTATGTGCATGTAGAAATAAAAAAAGAAGGTATTCCAAAAAGCCAGGGGCCTGGGAGCTGATGGTGAAGGCTCCCCTAGGGAAGTCAGCCACAGATTGTTGGCTTCTCTCCGGCCTGGCCCCCTTGGGACGCAGAGCCATCAGGTCACTGTGACCACATTCAATAGTCTAATGTCCTCCCTGACTTCAGCAGCTCAGGATCTGGCTGTTCTGATGCTGCTCCGAGAGAAGTCAAGGCAGGGTCCTGGTGGAGCCTGGGGCCCTGTGGGACAGTCAGCGCTGGCCAGCAAGGGGAGATGGTGACCAAAGCAGAGAGCTTGGGATGGCCTAGAAACAATACTCAGGGAATGAGCACTTAGATGTGAGGGCCTTCACAAATGAGTCCCAACTCCTCTGCAGGGCATTCAATGCCTTCAGGAGCTATGATGTGGCCTTGGCCATGCCTTTGCCATCTCACATCCTCACATTTTCCCCACTGGCTGAGCTCCACACAAACAAAACTCTTTCAGTTCCCCAAATATCCATACCCTAATCTCTGACAGCCCCCAATGAGCTGCTGCTTCTGCTCACCTTTCTCCTACCACTTCCCATCTCTTTCTGATGGACTCCTAGTCATCCTACAAAAGCCCAAGTCAGCTGTTACCTCCTCTCAGCATTTTTCTATCATGTTTATTCCTGTTGCACTTTGTGCTGCTGTTGTTGTTGTTGTTGTTGTTGTTAGGTGCTATTAAGTCAGGTCCAGCTCATAGGAACCCTATGTACAATAGAACAAAACACTCCCCCACACTGTGCCATGCCCAGCACTATGTCAGTGCTCCTCTGCTATTCATAGGGTTTTCAATGGCTGATGGTTTTCAGGATTGTTTTGAGAATGGGCTGCCAGGTCCTTCTCCCATTTTTGTGGTGCCAGGGATTGAACCCAGGTTGTGCAGATCCTGATTATCGCAGTAACCACACATTGTGACAACTACCTACATAGGTGCACCTGCAGCTGTAGCCCTGTGGCATCCGATCCAGTCAGATCTCGGAAGCTAAGCAGAGTCGGGCCTGGTTAGTACCTGGATGGGAGACCGCCTGGGAACACCAGAAGCTGTAGGCTTGGGAGAAGGACCTGGCAACCCCCTCCCAAAATCAATCTGCCATTGAAAACCCTATGAACAGCAGAGAAGCACTGACAATCGTGTTTCCCCTGTTGTGCAGAGGGTCGCTACAAGTTGGATACCAACTCGACGGCACCTAACAACAACAAACCTACATAGGTGACTATGTTCTCCACCAGCCCAGGACTTCTTTCACAGTAGGGAACGTCTCTTATCCCTGGGACTCTTATAACCCACAATGACTCTGTTGCATAGTAGATACCTGATGAAGTTTTATGGTAGGAAAAAAAAAGAAGAAAAGAATGATAGCAAGAAGAGAGAAAGGGAGAGGAGGGGAAGGGAGGGAACATAGAAAGGGAGAGGAGGAGAGAAAATTGGCAGGAACCCCAGCGCCAAAACCAGGCCGGCAGATGACTGCAAAAGTAGCAGAGGGCCATGGAAAGAGCCCTAGCTCTGGTTCCAACCCTGGAGCGAGTTGCTGAATCTTTCCCAGTCTCATCTTCCTTGTCTGTAACATGGGAATAAAATCACCCTGGTTGACAAGATTAGAGATAAGGTCTACAAAGCACCTACCACCCAGGACGCGGTCAGTGGCTGTCATTTGGTGACTCATGGGTGCTACTGAGTGACTCAGTAGAAAGTCCACAAAGGCAAAAACATAGCCATTGGTGGCACACAGGTGACCTGGTGCCAGGCAGCAGCGCCCATCTTCCCAAACCTCTTATTTTGGGAGAACTCTATGCAGAGGCGGCTGTCGCTCTTGCTACCTACGGCTCCTCTCCACTCGGAACCCACGCGCCACCACTGCCACATCTGAGCAGCAGGTTCTCTGCGTCCCCAGCGCCCTGAGCCGGGAGGCATGGTCTGCGTAGGGGCAGGTGCCCGGAAGTCCTGAGAACCCAGGGCCACCCAGCAAGTGCCTAATCAGCATCATTTAGCCTTTCCAGACCTCAGCCTTCTCATCAAACAAATGAGAGGCCTGGGCCAGGTGTCCCAAGGGCCTTCCTGCCCTGGCACCCACCGATCCTATCCCAACCCGCGGGCCTCTGCCCACGCTCCTCTGCCGCCTATGTCTGCCCTCGCCACCGCCTGACCTCAGTCTGAGCACAGGCAGGGCGTCTGACTTCTTTATTAGTCTGAACGTCAACTTCCAGACACAGAGATGACGGCATTTCTGGGGATCGGGAGGTCAGATCAACAATGACTGCCGTTTCCATCTCGGGCCACGCCTGCTGCTGCTCACAGCCTGCGGGAACACAGGGAATGCACAGCTGTGCCTCTCACCTTGCAGAGGGCATCAGAATCCCCCGGGGGCCTCCTTAAAACAGACTGTGGACCCCACCCCAAGAGTTGCTTATTCAGTGGGTCTGAGGAGCTTCTGGGACCACACTTTGGCAATCATTATGTGGGACAGGATTACAAACCTTTCCTAGGTCTGTTGCCCATACCCACATCCCTACCCCGTTTCTTACGTGGACTCATCTCTCCCTCAGTCCCCTTTCTCAACCCCTTCCAGCCAGCCACCTCAGTATTCTCCAAATTTGGCAGGTGCATTCCTGCCTCAGGGCCTTTGCACACACTGCTCGCCCCGCCTAGAAGGCCCTTTTCTAGGTATCTACATACCTCATTCCCTAACCTCTGTGAAGGCCTACTAAAATGTCATTCATACAATGCTTTTCCCTGCTACCTCAGCTAAAATCAAAATCTCCCAATACTTTACCTCATTCCTGGGTTTATTTTTCACTGCAGCACATATCCCCATATAACATACTACATGATTTACGTTACAGGTTGTATTCATTTCTGCCCTCAACGAGAATCATGGGCAAGAGAGTTTTGCCTTGGCTGTTTATTGCTGTATCTCAGAAACAGTGTCTGGTACGTTGTAAGTAATTTAATATTTGTGGGAGGGAGAGAGAGAAGGATAGAGAGAGAAAAAAGGAAAGGGAAAAAGGAAGAGAAGGAAAGAGAAAGAAAGAAATTCCATCCACAAGTAATATTTAACAGTTGTAGCAGATCAACAACTTCGTTATTCTCGGGGTCTTGAAAAGCCCAGAAACATCAGCTACCACCCCATTCCCATCAGGACCTCAAGGGGACCCCAGGCTGCTGAGCACATGGTAGCTGAGGTTTTGGTTTTGTTTTATTCCTTTGTTTTTAGCTGTGTTAACTGTGAGCTGAGGTTTTTTGCTTTCTAACTCAGACATCAAATTCCAAATTCAGTGTCCACACCCAGATCATTTGCTCTGAAGCATGGCAGCCTCCGGGGACCTCAGCCAGGCATGGCACATAGCATGGGTCCTCCATAAATGCTGCGGGTTGAGTTACTGACAGATCCAGCTCCCCGTGGCCCAGTGGTCTCCCCTGCTGCTGAGTCTCTGCAAGCTGCTTCTGCCCCTACAGGAGATGGTGCCAAATCTGTCTAGAGAATCATCAGGCTTCATGACAGAGCGGGAGGAAAAGGAATCAGCAAGGGGCACACAGAGCGGGACCTCTTTTGACTAAGGGAACAACCCCATGCAAGCTGATCTTTCCAAATCAGGGATCAAAGTCGCTGGAAGGACTGTGGTAGGATCACAGCATCCACCATCCCATAAACCAAGAGCGTGAGCCAGCAGGAAGGGCTTCTCATGGAGAACGCCAGCCTCCGCCTTCCGCATAGCGGCCGCAGACATCACAGCTCCAAAACACCTGCCATCTCATCCAGGAACAGAGGCAGACGTTCCTTCCCACCTCCTAATAAGGAAGGGGCGGCGCTGCTCATTCTTTCCCTTCCCCGTACAACTCCATTCATTCTGCCATCTACTCACTCACCATGGTGCATGAGCCTACAATGGCGCTGTCATGGTACCCGGTGTTGAGGCTGCAGAAATGAGTAAGACCCAGCACAGCCTTCCTGCCACTCCCCACCAAGGGAAAGAGGCAGACTAAAAGCAGGTCACTGTCCACCATGCTGTGCTATGGGCCGCCTGTCGCCAGTGGATACAAGCTGGTTCTAGGTGGTAAATAGATGAACAGTTATATTTTGAGTTAGGTACCTATTTATTTTAATGTGTCTTATAAAAATACAACTAGCCCATCAAATCCTCTGCGTCATAGGCTATTTTGCACAGGACATGCTTTTGTTGAAGAGAAATATCAGACAACTAATATCGTGAGAGGCAGGAGGATCTCATGAGGAAACCAGACAAATGACGGAGGTCTAGGACCCTCTGGTAGTGGACTTGAACTCCGGCCCCGCTGCTTACCAGCAGTGTGACCTTCAAGGAACTATTTCAGCTCCTGGGATGTTGATTTCCTCTTGCATCAAGTTATTATGCCTGCCTTGTAGGTTCTGATGTATGTAATGAGCCTGGTAGAGGCAAACTCATTATTACTTCATTATCATTCCATCAAAAGGCTGGAGTTTCGCTCAGTTGGTGGAGCGCTGCTCTGCAGTCTCTGAGGACCAGGGTTCGATCCCCAGCACCACAAAAATGGGACGCAGATATGGCAATCTGCTCCCAAAGCAATCCTGAAATAATGAGCTGTTGAAAACCCTAGGAGTGTCGCTACGAGTCGGACACGATTGGGTGGCACCTAATAACAACACCATCATGCCATCGATATCCCCCTGTGCCTGTCACAGAAAGCTGAAGGAGTCCTTCGTTGAGAGAAGACAATGGCAGTGCTCAAAGAGCCCGCTGTGGAAAGATGAAAACAGATAAGGGACTGAGAAAACAGCTTTGTGGATCAGCCCAAGGAGCCACCAGGACTCCCTGATGAGAGGGAGTCAGCTGGACAGCGGATGCCCAGGGCTCCCCAGCACCAGCTGTCCTGAGCAGTCCAGACCCCAGCTGCCTTCATGGGCTGCTGCGCTTCCTGTGAATGGTATGTCAGAGTCATAGCACAAAGAGATTCTACTACTTCCTGGAGCCACACCCCATAGGGGCTCCCCCTGCTGCTTTGCAGCTCAGGAGTCTGTAAGAATGGGCCAGGTCTCCTGCAATGCTGGCAGTCTGGGGAAGCATGGAAATGTTCTCCCAAACCAGAAAAGCCCCCAGCAAGGGGAGAGGCTTGGTCTCTGATTCATCTGGACAAAGAGCCCCTCAAATCTGAGTGCACATGAGAGCAGGCACTCCTGGGACAGGACATGCATGCAATGGATTGCTACCCAGCAATGAAAAGGAATGCAACCCATGAATGGCTGGCCAATGCATTACGCTAGGTAGAAGGAGGCAGAGTCAGAGGGCTACAAGATATATCATTATAAGTCATCACATTCTGGAAAAGGCAAAACCATAGGGCCACAGAATGAGTCAGGGAACTGTCAGGGCTTAAGGGTATGTATGGGAAAATGACTCTGGGATACCACTTCACACACACACTAGGATGGCTATAATAAAAAACGAACATGGATAATAACAAGTGTAGGCAAGGACGTAGACAAAGCAGAACTCTCGTATCCTGCTCACGGGACATAAAGTGATACAAGCACTCTGGAAGACGGTCTGGCCGTCCCTCAGAAGGTTACACATGTGATCCAGCCATCTCAGGGGAAAACATAAGTCCACATAAAAACCTGTACACAAATGGCCCCAGGAGCATTATTAATGATAGCCCCAAAGTGAAAACAACCCACATGTCCACCAACTAATGAATGGATAAAGAAAATACAACATATCTATACCATGGAATCCTGCAGCCGTAGCCCTGTGGAATCCTATCCCGTCAGATCTCAGAAGCTAAGCAGGGTCGGGCCTGGTTAGTACCTGGATGGGAGACCACCTGGGAATACCAGGTGCTGTAGGCTTGGGAGAAGGACCTGGCAACCCCCTCCCAAAAATCAATCTGCCATTGAAAACCCTACAAACAGCAGAGAAGCACTGACAATAGTGTTTCTCCTGTTGTACAGAGGGTCGCTGAGTCGGATACCGACTCAATGGTACCTAACAACAACAATACCATGGAAGGGCTGGGATTTAGCTCAGTTGGTAGAGCGCTGCTCTGCAGTCTCTGAGGTCCTGAGTTCCATTCCCAGCACCACAAAAATGGGAGAAGGACCCGGCAATGCACTCCTGAGGCAATCCCGAAACAGCCATTGAAAACCCTATAAGGCTCGTTATGAGTTGGACCTGACTCAACGGCACCTAACAACAACAACATACCATGGAATATTATGTGGTAATACAAAGGAATAAGTAGTGATACATGCTGTCACATGGTTGAATCTCAAAAACATTCTGCTCAGTGAAAGAAGCCAGACATAAAAGGCTAGATATTACACAATCCCTATTTATATAAACTATCTAGAATAGGCAAATCAAGAGAGACAGAAAGTAGCTTAGTGATTGTTAGGTCTTGGGCAGGGAAGGCAGGGAGGAGGGAGGCAGAGGGTGAAAGGTGGGAATAGGGGGTGGGTGCTATGTGGTACTGGGGCTTCTTTGGGGGTGATCAAGGCGTTCTAAGCTTGCCTGTGATGATGACTGTGCAACTCTGGGAATATACTGCACACTAAGCAACCGTAGGCTCTAAGTAAGTGAATTGTGCACAGGGTGAATTATATCTCAAGAAAGCTATTACAGAAACCGAGACACAATAAATTACCACAAAGGAGAAAAAGGTATGGGGAAGCTGTAACTCCAGAAGGTAGGAGAAGGGAATTTGGGGGGGAAGCAGTACTGTTCTGTGCCTTGTGGTATTGGTTACGCGATTCTACTGTTTGTCAGAACTCTTAGAACCGTATATCAAAGATGCAAAAGAATGGGCTATCCTATCCGATACTAAAAATGGTATCCTCTGGTCGTCATCATACAAAATACTTAATTTATTTTTAAATTAATTATTGCTTGCTTGTAGTAGTAGGGGTTTGCACTGAAGGCCTCACCCATGTGAGGCAAGAGCTCTCCCCCTGGGCTACACCTCCAGCCAAATTTTTTTTTTTTTTTTTTTTTTTTAAGACAAGGTCTAAGTTGCGCAGGCTGCCTCTGGTCTTGAATTTGCGATCCTCCTGCCTCTGCCTCCTGAGTGGCTTGGATTACAGGCGTGTATCACTGTGTCTGGCTTTATAAAACACCTTATATGCCCTGAATTATGTGCTCCTTAAAACAAACCACGTAAGTATCATCATCCCCATTTTACAGAAGAGAAAACTGAGGCTCAGGGAGGTTCTTTGGTTTGCCAGGGATCATAGCTAGAAAGTGTTTTCTTTTTCTTTTTTTCTTTCTTTTTTCTCTCTCTCGCTCGCTCTCTCTTTTTTTACCCCCACCCCCCAGTACTAGGGGTTGAACCCAAGATCGCCCACATGCTTTGCAAGTGCTCTACCACTGGCCTCCACCTCCAGCTCATTTTTAACTTTTTTACTCTGAGACAGGGTCTTGCTAAGTTGTGTAGGCTGCCTCTGACCTCAAACTTGTGATCCTCCTTCCTCCACCTCCCAAGTCACTGGGATTATAGGCAGGAGCCCCATGCCCGGATAGGAAGTGTCAATATCCGCTGAGCCCTGCCTCCACACACAGCTGGTAACCTGGAACCTTCCTTGATCATGTCCCAGGTAGTCTGTGATGGTTAACTGTCCGCTCATTACTGTCCCATAGATGAGCTTGTGAAGGGCCCAGACTGTGTCCAGTGGTCCATGGCCCCCGCATGCCACGCTTGGAGCCAGCCCTCACCAGGTGCTGCATGAGTGTCTGAGAAACCAGGTGCTGTGAACAAGAGGGCAGTGAGTGCTGCTTAGGAATGGAGACAAGCAGCGTATAGTGAGCCAACGTCGGGCCTCCTGGCCACACGGGCCTCACCTCTCAGCCACAGGGCGTCCTGCCTGGGCCTCCTGCAGCAGGGTCAGAGGGCGGAGCCGGGGTTGGCAAGCTGGGCCCAGACCTGACTCTGCCTCTCGCAGTAGCCTGGGGCCAAACCCTTCCCCCCTTGGCTGCATTCCTCCTTGCGTCACCATTTCTGCTCCTGGAAGGATTTCTCACCTCGACTTGCAGGAAACGGGAAGCAGGTGTTCACAAAGGCCATGGGACACCCTGGTGCCCGAATCGGCTCCCCGCTCTGCCTCCCCACTGCCAAGCCCTCGTCTCCTTTCTGTCTCCACGCCCCCACTCTCCCTCCCTGCCCCCTTCCTTCACCAACACACCCAGAAGCCAGAGACAAGATTCAAAATCACCAATCTGATCAGGCTGCTCTCCTGACTTCAAGACTCCCTGATAAGAAGGAGCAGAGGGTGCCCGGGCCACGTAGATGCAGGCCCCACACTGGGACCATGGCTTGGTGAGGGGAGGCCTCCCCCACTTCGCTAGGTAGTCTTGTGCAAGACACAAGCTGGGTGACCGCCCAGGGCAGCCCTGCCTTGCCATGCCTGCCCACTCCCCTGAGAACAAACGCCAGACTCCTCCCAGGAGCTTCTGGGTCCTGCCCAGGGTGGCCCTGGACAGCATCTGCCTCCTGTTCTCAAGACTTGAAGCTCTGCAAGGGCAGGAACCAAGCTGCTCAGTCACCATTGCGTCTGGAGCACATAGAGGGGTTCTTCACTGAATGGCTGATTAGCCAACTAGTGAAAAAATGAATGAACGGAATGAAATTGCTAGCCATGCACCGGACATACTGGATTCCAGATCGGAAGGAGTCCCCCTCACTCAGCCTGTCCCACCATTTTACTGAGAAGGACACTGACACTTCAGGGACGTCCATGATTTGCACAGGTCAGTCTGTCTGTCTGTCTGTCTCTTCATCTTTCTCTCTCTCTCTTTCTCTGTGTGTGTGTGTCTCTCTCCCTCCCTCCCTCTCTCTCTCTCTCTCTCTCTCTCTCTCTCTCTCTCACACACACACACACACACACACATAAACACACACAGAGAGCAATGGAGAAAGGGCACTGGAAGCCAGGCCAATCTTCTACCCACTACAGTAGGTAGAGAGGACAGAAAACACCTGCAGCAAACAGGGACAGTCCTCAGGAAACAGAGCGACAGCAGCGTGCAGTGGACACCGTGGCAAAGCCAAACGGCTTTGCCATCAGAAGGCCCGGGGCTATTTCTTAATCCTGTGACCTTGGTGAGTAGCTGAGGCACCTGTGAAATGGGCACCAGGGCTCCCCGGCATGGGACAAGGAAGAATCAGAGGTACCTGGCACGAAAAGCACTTGGCACAGCACCCAGGACTTACTCATCAGTTAAACCTGGCTGCGAATCCTGCAATGGGACAAGTGTCTTAGGTAACACTGCAATGCCCCTTCCCGCCTCCTCTCATGCCCTCTGCCAATCGTGCTGGCCCAGACTCCTTCCACACAGGGGTTTGGCTTCTAAAGATGGCTGAGAGCGACTCCAAGGACTCCACAACAGTCTCTAGGCTTTCTGAGGTTTAAAACGATCCTCTCAACCTAAAACATTCCCTGGCACATGGGGGAGAGACAAACAACCCTTTGGGAAGGCAGAGTGGGCCATGGTCAATGCAGGCCACTCATTTTCAAAGGCAGACAAGAATGTGTCCGGCAAATATCACTCTTTAAAACAGCTTCCCAAACAGCTTCCCCTGTATTCCAGCTTTAACTAAAGAGAGGCACTGGGTAACCTTCAGTGTGCAGCCAGGGGCTCCAGTTGAGTATCTCCTATTAGACCCCTGTGCACACAGCAAATTTGCCTCTAGGCCTCCAGGGAAGCAGGGTAGTGAATTGGTACCATTTTTATCTTAGAAGTGCACTTTTCACAAGATAGGAGAACAATGTGATTTTCCCCCTTAAATGAGCTTCCATTTTATATTTAAATGGGCTATCGAAGACAAGTAGAAGGAATGGATGGTCTGTTTCCTAATCAACAAAGGTCTTTGCTTTGCAACCCTTTGCTTAGAGAAGAAATAAGAGTTCATCTGCCCATATTATTGGATGGGAAAGCAAACGAGTTGTTTATCTCACTGAATGTGCTCACATTTTTGTGCTCCTGTGGCATCCGATGCTATGGTCACTGGGGGCATTTGACAAGCCTGCCAGGAATCAGTAAGAGTGAGCCTGGATTCTTAAGCCCAGATGGAGACAGATAACTAATACCTATCACAGTACTCTGTCTCTCTGCCATGAGTCAGGTCACCATGCAACACAATCACGTTCTTCATATGGGTCCTCCAAGTCTGGCATTCATTTATTTATGTATTTATGTATGTATGTATTTTCCAGTGCTGGAGATTGAGCACAAGAACCCTCTACCACTGTGTTACATCCCCAGCCCCAGGCACTTTTTAAATGCTTATTCCTTGGTAGGGGCTGGGATTTAGCTCAGTTGGTAGAGCGCCGCTCTGTAGTCTCTGAGGTCCCAAGTTCGATTCTCAGCACTGCAAAAATGGGAGAAGGATGTGGCAACCCACTCCCAAGGTGATCCCGAAATAATCTGCCATTGAAAACCCTATGAGGGTCGCTATGAGTCGGACAGGACTCGATGGCACCTAACAACAACATTCCTCGGTAGAGTTGCTAGTTCAAATACAAGATGCACAGTTAGAACTGAATGTCAATAAACATGCAACATTCAAGCCATGCTAATACAAAAAAAAATCATTCCTTGTTTATCTAAATTCAAATTTAATTAGCATCCTATCTTTTTTTATTCTTCCAGTTCTAGGGGCTGAATCAAGGGCCTAGTGTATACTTTGCAAGTGCTCTGCCACAGAGCTGCACCCTCAGCCCATTTTCTTATTTTTTAAATTGAGGCAGAGTCTAAATTATGCAGGCTGCCTCTGGCTTTGAACCTGAGATTCTCTTGCCTGTACCTCCTGAGTCCCTGGGATTAGAGGTGAGTGTCACTGCGCCTGGCAGCATCCTATCTTTTTATTTACTAAACTCAGTGATCCTCAGTGGAAGAAAGGCTCGGAGAGGTCAAATAAGCTGCTGAGACCCCATGGCTTGTAGGTGGCAGAACTGAGTTTGAACTTCCGCCTCTCCCTGGGCATGCTCAGTGTATAGCGGGGGAAGAATGAACTATCGGTGAGCGGCCAGGGAACCTGTTATGCATCTCGGCTCTGAGTCATCATTCCTCTGGAAGGCCAGCACACTTCCTTATTAGTGAAACTGCTCACTGCGCTGACGTTGCCCCACATTCTGCTTGGGAAAGGGCCAGCTGCTGGGGAACAACGGTGATGTGGATGAGGCCAGGTTCTCCCTAAGTGAAAACAAATCTCCTAGTGCCAGGAACAACCTGCAGCTATAGCCCTGTGGCATCCAATCCCGTCAGATCTCGGAAGCTAAGCAGGGTCGGGCCTGGTTAATACTTGGATGGGAGACCGCATGGGAACACCAGGTGCTGTAGGCTTGGGAGACGGACCCAGCAACCCACTCTCAAAAATCAATCCACCATTAAAAACCCTATGAACAGCAGAGAAACACTGACAATAGTGTTTCGCCTATTGTAGGCAGGGTCACTATGAGTCGGATACGGTCTTGACGGTACCTAACCACAACAAAAACAGTGGCAGGAACAGCAGTGGGGAGGCATCCCAAAGAACAGCTCAGGGCAGGGGCTGACCATCCACCATCAGCAGCCGCCCTCCTCTGCCACTCAGAGCAGGTGAAGGACGCTGGACAGGGGACCCCGTCTCTGCTCTAGCCACAGGACCTCAGAGCCCACAGGGCAGCAAGGCAGGTTCACAGGTGCAGAAAGGACCACAGTGCAAGGGGGAGGAAAGGGCCAAGGCGGTACCAACATGCTCACCCCCTAGGTCTTTCTCCTACCTGTCCCCTGGCTTCTGCGTAAATGTCGCCTCTTGGCTGCCCTGCCTGAAACAGAAGCCTGGCTGAGCCCTAGCTTATCGCACAGCTCTGCTGAAATCACATCACATACTTAAATGTTTGTTTATGGCTAGTCTGCGTCATAGAACATAAGTCCACGGACAGGTCTCTTCTGGCTGCTTTTGCTCCTTCAGCATTGTGTCCTCAGCCCCCAGGATATTATCTGGCAGACATCAGGTGCACAGGACATGTTTGCTGAAAAAGAGTCTGCGAGGCAGTCTCCATTTAATATATTAGTCTCTATCTAGCCAGGTGCCTGCTGAGGTTTAGCTCAGTTGATAGAGCGCTGCTGCGTGCTCTCTGAGGTTGGATCCTTAGCACCGCAAAAATGTGAGAAGGACGTGGCAATCCACCCCCAAAGCAATCTCAAAACAATCAGTCATTGAAAACCCTATGAGGGGTTGCCATGAGTCGGACCCGACTAAATGGCACCTAACAACAGCCAGGTGCAATGGCTCATGCCTGTAATCCCAGCGAATTGGGAGGTAGAGGCAGGAGGATCACAGGTTGGAGGCCAGAGGCAGGCTGCATAATTTGGTGAGACTCTGTCTCAAGACAAAAAAAAAATTTTTTTTTAATGGGCTGTGGGTACAGCTCAGTGGTAGAGTGCTTGCAAAGCACGCCTGAGACCCTAGGTTCAACCCCCAAATATCACAAAAAACAAATTTTATATATATGTGTGTATATATATATATATATGTCTATATTTGTGTAGATATGGGTATATGTGAGTTGTGATAAAAAATACAATCAATATTTAAATTTAAAAAATTATTGCAGTAAAGACATTATCATCTGTTGTTGCTGAGTGCCCTCGAGTTGGATCTGATTCATAGCAACCCTATGCAAAACAGAACAAAACACTACCTAACACTGTGCCATGCACATATCTTTCTATGTTTGAGCTCAATGGTGCAGTTACTATGTTTCTTCTCATTGTAAGTCACGCTACATCAGCAAAAGGTGGTCCCAGGGGCTTTACTCCATTACCACCATTAAGGTCGACTCTACTTCGAGGAGGCAACTCTTCCCCAGTCGTTTCTTGAATGCCTTCCAGTCTGGGGGATTCATTTTCAACACTATACTTGACAGTATTTCTCTGCTCCTCATAGGGTTTTCAATGGCTAGTTGTTTCAGTAGTGGGATACTGGGTCCTTCTCCCTAATCTATCTTAGTTTGGAAGCTCAGCCAAAACCTGTCCACTAGGGATTGCTCTGCTGGTTTCTGAAACATCAGTGGCCTAACTTTCAGCATCACAGCATCATGCAAGCACCCACAGCCCAAGACGACAGACACGTGAGGGATATTTTCTCTTAAGTTGTGCCACCATGGCCACGTCAATGACCTGAATCCATTCAAAATGTTTACCTTTCCTGGTCATTTTCACTTTGGGGCAGAGCCAGAAGTCACATGGCCCTAGATCCGGTGAATGAGGTGGATGAGGACACACAGTCATGTTTCTATTTGACGGAAATTGCTGTACCAAAAGTGATGTGTGACACAGAGCATTGTCCTGATGGAGGATGAAGCAAAAGTAACTCATTCAGACTTTAAGAACGCTTCAGAAAGAGGCAAGAAGGATGGGATAAGTGTTCGAAGCCAGGGAGGGTATTTTGAGGGGCACTAATACCAATGAATGGGAGAAGGACATGGCAATCCACTCCCAATGCAATTTCAAAACAATCAGCCATTGAAAACCTTGTGAGGGTTGCTATGAGTAAGATACAACTTGACAGCACCTAACAACAACCATGCCAATGTGTGCTTTACTGCTTAATTTTTTTATTTACATATTCACTATATTATTGTTCAAACCTCAAACATATATATCTATGTGTGTTTATATGTTGTTGTTGTTAGGTGCCGTCGAGTCAGTATCCAACTCATAGCAACCCTACGTACAACAGGCGAAAAACTATTGTCAGTGCTTCTCTGCTGTTCATAGGGTTTTCAATGGCTGATGGTTTGGGGATTGGGTTGCCAGGTCTGTCTCCCAAGCCTACAGTACCTGGTGTTCCCAGGCGGTCTCCCATCCAAGTACTAACCAGGCCCAACCCTGCTTAGCTTCTGAGATCTGACAGGATCAGATGCCACAGGGCTACCGCTGCAGGCTATGTGTGCTTATATAAATGTATGTAAATACAAATATATGTAAATACACATATCCATCCATACAAGTATATATAAAACAAAAACCCAACTAAAATTAAATATAATGAAGTACCAGGAGACTTTCTAGGAAGACCTTTCACGAGGACCCCTCCATCCCCGCTCCACACCGGCTGTTCCTCTCTCTGGAATGCACAAACCATTCATCTTTCAAAATCCAGCTCAGCTGCCTCTTTTTCTGTCCCCCCTGCCATGTTCCCATCAGGAAAGAACCTACTGCTGTGTCTCTAAATCCCCTGCATGATAAATTACTAAATGCCACATCCTGATGTCCTTTGTGGCCAACTGTATTTTCCAAGGAGGCCCAACCTTTTCCTACTGCACATGCTTTGTGGTGGGGAGACCTTGCCAGTCCCTTGGCCAGGGGGTGAAACTCCTCCTCCTTTCAAAATGGACCCACCTTGGGGCTGCTTTGGCCATTCACGAAAATGGTACTGCCCCAGTTTTGGACACAGCCATTAACGAGTCCTGCCTCTCGGAACCCTACCACCACGTAGAAGAGCCATTGACCCGACCCTGCGGGTGATCTCCGTGCTGTGAGGCGCCCAAGCCATGTGGAGAAAGCATGGAAGGTGAAATGCAATGGAGAGAGGAGTCAAAAAGCATCAACACGCCAAGTGTGTGAGCAAAGACACCCCGTGAAGCCGATCGCCAGCCTCAGCCACCCCGCTGACCCCATGAGCATCCAGAACAACTGTCCTGCAGAGCCCTTCCTGCATCCTTGATGCCCAAAATTAATCAAAATAAAGGCACTGCTTAAGCCACTAAGTTCTGGGGTAGTTTATTATGCAGCAATAGTTTACTGAAACATCTTCAAAGACAGGGAGCATCTTAGTGAACTTTACAGCCTCTAGCCTGAAACAGTGTGAGGTTCATAGCTGGCTCTATAAACTACAGCTGAATTGAACTGGTTTGCAATGAATTAAACATTCTCCAAGGTGGGAGGGCTCTGTAGGTAAATAAGTCATAATGTCCCTGCCATCGGATGAAGCTACTCCCTTGGCCCATGCGAGAAATGGTTGGGTAGAGTTTATATGGAGATTTACAGGACATTATAGGCTGCGCTGAATGACAGACTTTTAGAGGCATGAAATAAAGCCACAATTACCCCTAGTAAGTTTTAAAAGCATTGCCAGTTATGACTGCAAAAACATCACATAAAAATACTTGATTTTGTGCCTGGTCCCTGGAAGCCCTGGCACGTTTCCTCGTTTGCTCCAGGACAGAATAGAGACGGGGTCCTATGACCTTAGCTATATCCTCCAAGCCAGGGTCTCCACCTTTCTTCAGTAAAAACTGCACTTTTGATTGGCTAAAAATGAAGAGCACTCTCCACGGAAGGTTTCCTGTGGTCTGCCAAAGTAGATCCAAATGTAGGATACCTTCCTTGGACCAACACCAAACACCATTTCCTGACGTGGGGTGCCCCTCCCATGGCCCCCTAGCTTCCCTCCATGTAGGAGGCATTGCACAAAGTCCTCCTGCCCAAGCCCAGGCTTCCCATCTTCCCTGAGGTCAGAGACAAAAGCTGTAGGGAAAAAATTGGGGAGGAAATTGGCAAAAACTCCCAAACTGGGAAAATGGCGTTTGAATATCTGGTTTGTAAGTTAGAAATCTAGCAAAAATGAAAGCAACTTGGTTGCACATTTGTACAAAACCCTTCCTGATTGGACAATTGGACTGAAAGCTGATTGGCTCAGGCCATTCCATGGGTGAGCTACATAAAGAGCTGCGCTGCGGCAGCTCAACCCTTTTTTTTTTTGGCACAGCCTTTTTGGCACCCTTTCTGCACCTTCTCGCCGGTTCCTGCCCGGACCACCGATGAGGAAACACCTCTCCCGCTGCTCTCCCCCGGACCTTTGATGCGGAAAAAACGCTCTCCTGTAGCAATCATCAACAAGGAAAAGAACCTGCTCTCTGTCTGACCAATGACGAAGCAACAGCTGTCTCCTGGTGACCACTGAGACAACCAACACAGGTGTTTGCCCCTGGAAGGCAAAAGCACCTGAGGCTTTTCCTTTCTCCCGTCTCCGCCGGGGTCCCGAGGGCCGCAGGAGTCTGCACCCCTCACTTGAGGGTCTCGAGTGAATTGTGTTTGGTATCTGTGTGCGCGGCCGCACAGCCCATCCAAACCTCCAGGCCGGATCGGAAGGCGCGCGCCCCACAAAAGAGACACCGGGGACACCTCTGTCAGCCCTGGTGGAATTTCTGCCCAGGCCCCTCCCAGTGTGTGGCGCAGCTGGGTGGGAGCCAGCCTGAGCTCTGTTCTTGGCAACCCTAAGTGAGTCTTGATTCCATTGCTTATTGACAAAGGGACCTTAGACAAGGCACTTAACCTCTCTGGTCTGTCTCCTCATCTGTGCAATGGGGCCAGTGACGGCTCATACCTCATGAGGCTCCTCTGAAGAGCAAATGAAATACTGTCTTGTAAAATGCTTAGAATGTAGCCAACACTGAATGAAACTGATCTGAAAAGGCGTGGTGGCGCATGTCTGTAATCCCAGCCACAGATGGAGGCAGGAGGATTGCAAGTTTGAGGCCAGAGGCAGCCTGTGTAATTTAGCAAGACCCTGTCTCAAGATAAAAAAAAAAAAAAACAGAAAATGGGCTGGGTGTGCAGCCCAGTGGCTGAGCACTTTTGTAAAGCATGTCCAAGGCCCTGGGTTCAACCCCCAAGTACCTCAAAAACAAACAAACAAACTGTTCCACTGAACATATGGTAGGCCCAGGAATGGGGGCCACCTCCTCTCAGCTCTTAGCTTCTCCTTTGTTCCCCATCCCTAGAGACTACCCTAGCCTGCAGCCGTAGCACTGTGGCTTTGATCCCATCAGATCTCAGAAGCTAAGCAGGGTGGGGCCTGGTTAGTACTTG
>VMDO01013810.1:0-56784 GCA_007922755.1 Pedetes capensis | reverse complement strand
TTCACACTTGTCTAGCATGTCTGAGGCCCTGAGTTTGATTTCCAGTTCAGAGAAACAAAATCAGAAATGAAAGCAAAGAAAGAAAGAAACTGAACAAAAAGGCGTGGCCCATGTCTCCTGAGCTGCCCTCCCCATTCGTGGCTAGTAATGGAGCATTTTAAAATGGAGAGTGAAATCTATAATTTAAATGGAATGTTGGTTGCAGCCTGGTCCACAGGTGCCTCCCTCCCTAGGCTGTGCTGTGGTGACTGCAGGATGGCCACTGGAGCGGAGCCCACACTGTCGTGACTCTGGGGGCATCAGGGCAGCTCTGCCTGGTTACCCAAGGGGTGTTCCTGGGAGGGGCCACATGGGGAGTTTCCTGGAAGCCCAGGCCCAGCAGAAGGGCTGTTCTCACCTCACCTTTGTTGTTGTGAGGTGCCTGGAGTTGGGTCTGACTCATAGGGAGCCTCATAGATCTTCAATGCCTGATGGTTTCAGGATTGCTTCAGCAGTAGGTTGCCATGCCCTGCTCTCATTTTTGGGCTGCTGGGGATTGAACCCATGTCCTTAGTGATGCAGAGTAGCACTCTACCAACTGAGCTAAACCTCAGCACACCCCACAGTAGCTTCATTCTTAGCCTCATTTATTCATTGTTTCTGGTAACTTCCTGCCCCTATGAGTTTTAGGAAATATTTTATTCATCATCATCATCATCATCATTATTATTACTATTAGTAGTGGTGGTATTTGCAGTACCTGGTATTGAACCCAGGGGTTCATGTATAGCTTGCAAAGACTCTACCTCTAGGCAGTGCACCCAAGCCAGTTTTTATTTTAATTTAGGTCAATTTCCTGCTAAATTATGTAAACTGCTGCTAGTCAGGAACTTTGTATGCTCCTTCCTCAGCCTCCAGAATCACTGGGATTTCGGGCATGTGATACGATGTTGCCCCACATCTGTACTCCCTGCGATCCATCTGGCTCTTCTTTAATCTCTTCTGAAAGCCAGTGCCAATCTCCAAGAGGAACACAATAATTACTGAGTAATATCCATAGGGATTGCTCTTAGAATGTTTATTTAAAAGATTGTTCCTACCAGTCCAGGAGCAAAAGGGATGGCTATGTAAATAATCATTTACAGTTCAATTGGTAAAGATACAGTTGGATAAGCAATAAAGTACTATGTAGTCCCGATGAAAGGAAAACCTATTGATATATGGAGAGGTTTACTAGTAGAAACTATAGTAGTTTGTGTCTTAGAAAAGCAATCTTGTCACATCAGTGGGGGAAAGCTTTCAGCTAAAAGGGACTGGTAGTTCACAGGTGAAAGTGTAAGAAACAATGGTCATTTTGGCCATGAAAATGCTTAGCAGGGTTTTTAAAGAGTAACGTTCCGAGGAAAAGAGCTACAGACAGGAAGAATTTTATTCATTTCTGTGGTACAGGGAAATTTTATTTTCAGTGTTTGTTTGTATATGTTAGTGGATGTGTTTCTGGATGAATCATGTGGATGCTTATAGTCTCAGACTGGGTGACAAGTCATGTCTGTCCAAGTGATATATTGCGATTTTGGTAATTAGAAGCATCTCCTAAGGAAGTCAATGGACAGTTAAAAGTCAAGCTTAATTGAATTTCTTAATTGATTAAATAATTGTCACTCCTTTTTGATAGTTTCTATCATTGCAGAAGCTGTTGTTTCAGGTAAATGTTCTTCATCATTTAGGGGTAACTAAACGTGTGGAATTTTCAGAGGAATCAGACATAGAAGCAACATCACTGGAAGTGCCAACACCTCATGATGATGGTGAAAGCAACGGGTCATTGGTACATACAAAATTAAATTTAAAATTTTCATTTAGTATTGTTTTCTTTTCTTTACTACTGGAGGGAAGGCCAAATGAAATTATCTTTTACAATGCCTTATACTATCAATTGATCATAACAATAATTAATTGGAAAGATTCTAATTTTGTATAAAACTAGAACATTCTTAGAATTGATGGTAAGCTGTAGCTACACTTTTTCCTTGGACTTATGATGCAGAAATTCTGAATAATTTCTCTGCTCCCATTGATCAACCTACTTACATCATAAAAAGGTAAGGTGAAATTTGTGTCTTGAGACCTTGCATTTCAGATTCTAAACAATATAAGTGATTACCCTTGATGGGACTCACTATATCTAGTTGTCACAGGCATTTAACTAATGAACATATTTTCTACCAGTTTGTGCATTTCTAGAAACATTTCTCCTATCGGTGAATGGTGAACAGAGGAACGTAGATTTTATTCAGCCCTTGTGGCCTAAATGGAGCAGCTCTAAAATGTGCTTATGTTGACCATAAAATCTCCGAATTTCTCCCTTGTTGATAATTTTCTCCTTGGAAGTGTTTTCAGTGCTATGGCTTGAACATAACTAGTGTATTGATCAGAATTTAATTAAATATATACTTTAAAAAGTACCACCCTATATTTGATGAGGAATCCAATACTTAGATATGGTCAACTCAGTTCCTTTTTTTGAAATATTCATATGAGTAAGTATTTTTGCAATGAGTGTAATTCCTACCAACTTCAACATTGGTATAAAGAGTCCCTACCCATATAGAGGTAAAATATATGCTGAAATTAGAGTGCCCGGATGAGGGTCTCTATTGAAGTGTTCCTATTTTTAACATATTCTTCTCTTACACTTGGTCTAATTGTTTTCAATGGAGAGATTCAGTTAAGTCCTTAGAAAATAGTAAGGGATACCCCATGGAGGTCATTATTAATATTACTTTTAGGGGAGACACCCAAAGAGTCTTGCACGGAAGCGACTTGATCATTCATTTGAGGCTGCAGATGAACGAGGCAAAGATATCGAAAAGCAAAAAGTAACAGGTAGGACCTATATTTTCCTTTGAGAGCAATACAGACAAGAAGTGACTACATAATAAATCGTTCAAGGCACCAGAAGATTGGTAGAAAGAATCAATATTTCTGTAATGTCTGAGCATGTTTCTGCAAGGTGGGAAGAAGCAGAGAGAGGAGGAAATAGTAATTATAATGCTGAGGCACTTATGTTAACTATAGGGGAAATGCCTTGTAGGAATAATCCATGAAAAGATTGTAAAATGGAAAAGAATTGGGACCACAGATGTGGACACAACTTTTGAGAAGTGGGAAGTTTAAGGCAAGGGAGAAGGGACAGAACACATTTACTAGGTAAGTTTGGCATTTCTAAGGAGGAAACATGAGAGAACTCACTTCAGATGACCACAGTATTCTCTTCTGAGCCCCAGTATCAGGATCTAGTAGGAAGAAAATAACTACATAGTAATATCCCTGAGGGCTGCTCTTTGAAAGTTTATTTAAAAACTGGTTCCCACCAGTCCAGGAGCGAAAGAGATAGCTATGTAGACAATCCCTTAGACTCCATTTGGTAAAGATACAGTTGGATAAGCAATAATGTACCCAGGTTGTCCCAATGCAAGGAAAACCTATTGATCTACAGAAAGAGAGGTTCAATCAAAGAATCTATAGGACTTTGCATCTTAGGAAAGGAATCTTGCCACATTAGTGGGGGAACACTTTCAGCTAAAAGAGACTAGTTGTTCATAGGTGAAAGTGTAAGATTCAGTGGTCATTTTGGCCAAGAAAATGCTTAGTAGGGCGTTTCAATAATAATGATCCGAGGAAAGGGTGGTGTACAGTATGAATTAGTTCATTTCTGTGGTATGCAGAAAATTTTTTGTATGTTTGTTCATATATGTTGAGTGGATGCATTTCTGGATGAATCTTGTAGATGTTTGTAGTCTTGTACTGAATGAAATGTAGTGTCTGTCAAAGTGATATATTGAGATTTTCGGTAATTAGAAACGTCTGCTACAGAAGTCATGGACATTAAAAGGTCAAGCTTAATGGAATTCTCAATTGGGTAAAAAATATCTGAATTTATTGTCACTATGTTTTGATAGTTTCTATCATTATAGAAGCTATTGTTTTGATAAATTTTCCTCTTCATTTATGGTAACTAAATTTGTGGACTTTTCAGAAAAATCAGGCATACAATCAACACCACTGGAAGAACCAGAAGCTTTTGATGACAGTGAAAACGACGAGGCATTGGTACATACAAATGTAGTTTCCAATTTGCATGTGGTATTATCTTCTTTTCTTTACTATGGCGCTAAGGAGAAATGAAATTGTCTTTTAGAATGCCTTATACTGCTAACTGACCATAACTTTATATTAAATTTGAGAGCATTCTGAACTTAGCATACACATAGAACATTCTTAGAGTCAATGGTAATCTGTAGCTGCACTTTATGCTTGGACTTTTGGATGCATATATTCTGAATAATTTCTTTGCTCCCATTGTTTAATCTGCTTACATCATAAAAAAGGAAGGTGAAATTGTGTCATGTGACCTTGCATTTCAGGTTCTAAACAATGTACGTGATTACCCTTAATGGGACTCACTAAATCTAGTCATCACAGGCATTTAACTAAAGAACATATGTCCCAGCAGTTTGTGCTTTTCCGGAAACATTTCTCCCATTGGTGAATGGTTTACATGGGAATGTTGATTTAATTCAGCCCTTTGTGGCCTCAATGGCACAGCTCTAAAATATATTTATGTTGACCATAAAATCTCTGAATTTCTCCCTCATTAATAATTTCCTCCTTGGAAGTGCTATGGCTTGTGTATAACCAGTGTATTGATCAGAGTTTATTTAAATATGCATTTTGTTTAAAAGTGTCACCCTATATCTGGTGAGGAATCCAATAGTCAATTATTTGGAATTTAGTTCCTGTGTTGAAATATGCACATGAGTACGTATTTTCACAATGAGTATATTTCCTGCCAACTTCCAGGTTGGTTTAGAGTCCCAAGCCCTAAAGAGGTAAAATATCTACTGAAGTTAGAGCACGTGGATCAGGTTCTCTATTGGAGTGTTCCTATTTTTAACATAATCTTCTCTTACACTTGGTATAATTGTTTTCAAAAGGAAAGGTTCATTTGCCTTCTTAGAAAATAATAAGGGAGTGAATTTGTAACTTGTAAATTTTTTTTTTTTTTTTGGTGGTACTGGGGGTTAAACCCAGGGCCTCGCACTTGCATGCTCCGCAAGTGCTGGACCACTGAGCAGCACCCTCAGCCCATTTTTTTACTTTTTGAGACAAGGTCTCTCTAAGTTACACAGACTGCCTCTGGTTTCCAACTTGCGATCCTCCTGTCTCCGCCTCCCAAGCCGTTGGGATTACAGGCATGTGCCACCACACCTGGCCTAAAATTTGTATTTATAAAATTTGTATTGTTGAATTTGTAAAATTTCTGGAAATATTCTTGCTTTTGATTTCCAATTTTATTCCATTTTGGTCTGATAAGGAACAGAGGATAATTTCTACTTTTTTGTATTTATTGAGGAATTCTTATGGACTAGCATATGGTTTATCTTGGAAAATGTTCCGTGTCAAGCTGAGAAGAATGTGTATTCCTCATCATATGGATGGAATATTCTGCATGTGTCTGTGAGATCCAGTTGGGTTAGGGTGGAGATTAGGCTCGTCATTTCTCTGTTGATTTTCTGTTTTGATGACCTGTCTCTTGGTGAAAGTGGGGTATTGAAGTCTCCCATAATTAATGTGTCTGTTCCAATAAAGTTCTTTATGTCCAATAAAGCTTGCCTTATAAAGCTAGGTGCCCCAGTATTTGGAGTGCATATATTTAGAAGCATTATTGGTTCCTGGTTGGTTGTTCCTTTCAGTAATATGTAGTGTCCTTCTTTATCTCTTCTAATTAGTTTGAATTGAAAGTTAGTCTATCTGATATAAGAATTGCAACACCCACTTTTTTTGTTGTTTTCTACCTGCTTGATATGTTTTCCAGCCCTTAATTCTCAGTGTATTGCAGTATTTGTAAGATGGATTTTTTGAATACTACATATTGAGGGTTTATGTTTTTTCATCCAATTAGCCAGTCTCTGTCTCTTAATTGGTGAGTTAAGACCATTTACATTAATAGTGATTACTGAGAGGTATCTATTACTATGCATCCAATCATTACCTGATGCTGGTTTTTGAATCATAGTTCCTTTATTCCTTTCTTGGTTTCCACTCATGTCAATTGTTCAATTCTTCGATCTTCTATGTAGAGTTGTTTTATCTCACCTGGATGTTGTAACTGATTGAGGATCCTCTGTAAAGCTGGTTTGGTGGTTGCAAAGCATTTGAAAATGTCAATATCATAGAATGTCTTATACCTCTCATCTATTTTCAAAGATAACTTTGCAGTGTATTGTAAACTTAGTTGGAAGTTGTTCTTTTTAAGAATGTGAATTATCTGTGTCTAGGACTTTCTAGCTTTCAGTGTTGATTTGGAGAAGTCTGCAGTTATTTTAATGGGTTTCCTTTAAATGTTAGTTGGGATTTTGGCCTGGCTGCTTTCAAAATTGCTTCTCTGCTGTCTAACTGTAAGCATTTGTGCTATGCTGTGTCCTGGGGAGAACCTGTTTTGGTCTACTCTGGGTGGGGTCCTGAATGTTTCAGTTGTGTTTGTATCCAGATCCTGGATTATCTCTGGAAAATTTTCCTTGAGAATGTCATAAACTAGATTTCCTAATCCTCTGATGGACCTTTCTTCTCCTTCAGGGACACCCTGAACATACCAATAATACCAAACATTAGTAACAATACAAATGGGCTAGATTATTCATATAATACTATGGACAATGTAAAAAGATAGATCACTACAGAAAAAAGTTGAACCTTAAACATAATTGGGATGCAAGGGTATATAGAAAATAATCCCACAAAAATATGCAATGTAGAAGAAAGGCCTTTGGTGAGGGGAGTGGAAGAAGGGGGAGGAGGCACACAAGAGGGTAAGGGGGAAGTTACCTTTGCAATGTACAATGAAACGCATATATGGAAATGTCACAGTGAAATGCATGTCAGAGTGAAATAAGTTGTACATTAAAAATTTCAAAAAAAATATAAGAGACACCCTGTGGAACTTATTATTGATATTAATTGTAGGACAGACTCTGGAAGAGTCTTGCACAGAAGCGAGTTGACCATTCATTTGAGGCTGTGGATGAAAGAGGAAAAGATACCGAAGAGCGAAAAGTGGCAGGTAGGACCAAATTTTCCTTTGAGAGCAATACAGACAAGAAGTCACTGCATAATAAATCGTTCAAGGCACCAGAAGATTGGTAGAAAGAATCAATATTACTATGTCTGAGCATGTTTCTGCTAGGTAGGAAGAAGCAGAGAGAGGAGGAAATAGTAATTATAATTCTGAGGCACTTATGTTAACTATAGGGGAAATGCCTTGTAGGAATAATCCATGAAAAGATTGTAAAATAAGAATCGGGACCACAGATGTGGACACTACTTTTGAGAAGTGGGAAGTTTAAGGCAAGGGAGGAGGGACAGAACACACTTACTAGGTAAGTTTGGCGTTTCTAAGGAGGAAACATGAGAGAACTCACTTCAGATGACCACAGTATTCTCTTCTGAGCCCCAGTACCAGGATCTAGGTGGAACAAAATAGCTACAGAGTAATATCCCTGAGGACTGCTCTTTGAAAGTTTATTTAACTACTTGTACCCATCAGGAGCGAAAGGGATAGCTATGTAGACAATCATTTACACAGTGCATTTGTTAAAGATACAGTTGGATAAGCAATAATGTATCAAGGTTGTCCGCTGAAAGGAAAACGTATAAGAAAGAGAGGTTTAATTAAAGAATCTATAGTAGTTTGCATCTTAGGACAGGAATCTTGTCACATTCATGGGGGAAAACTTTCAGCTAAGTTGTTGTTGTTGTTGTTAGGTGCCCTCGAGTCGGTGTCCGACTCATAGCGACCCTCTGTACAACAGGGGAAACACTAGTGTCAGTGCTTCTCTGCTGTTCATAGGGTTTTCAATGGCAGATTGATTTTTGGGAGGGGGTTGCCAGGTCCTTCTCCCAAGCCTACAGCTTCTGGTGTTCCCAGGCAGTCTCCCATCCAGGTACTAACCAGGCCCGACCCTGCTTAGCTTCCGTGATCTGACGGGATCGAATGCCACAGTGCTATGGCTGCAGGCACTTCAGCTAAGAGGGACTGGTTATTCATAGGTGAAAGTGTAAGATTCAGTGGTCATTTTGGCCAAGAAAATGATTAGTAGGGTGTTTCAATGATAATGATCCGAGGAAAGGGTAGTGTACAGTATGAATTAATTCATTTCTGTGGTATGCAGAAATTTAATTGGAGTGTTTGTCCATATATGTTGAGTGAATGCATTTCTGGATGAATCTTGTAGATGTTTGTAGTCTTGGACTGAGTGAAATGTAGTGTCTGTCCAAGTGATGCAGTGAGATTTTCGGTAATTAAAAACATCTGCTAAGGAAGGCATGGACATTAAAGGTCAAGCTTAATGGAATTCTCAATTGGGTAGATAATATCTGAATTTATTGTCACTATGTTTTGATAGTTTCTATCATTATAGAAGCTATTGTTTTGATAAATTTTCTTCTTCATTTATGGTAACTAAATGTGTGGATTTTTCAGAAAAATCAGGCATACAATCAACACCACTGGAAGAGGCAGAACCTTTTGATGACAGTGAAAACGATGAGGCATTGGTACATACAAATGTAGTTTCCAATCTGCATATGGTATTGTTTTCTTTTCTTTACTATGACACTAAGGGCAAATGAAATTATCTTTTAGAACACCTTGTACTGTCAACTGACCATAACTTTATATTATATTTGAGAGCATTCTGAAATTATTATACACACAGAACATTCTTAGAGTCAATGGTAATCTGTAGCTACACTTTATCCTTGAATGCATGGATCCATAAATTCTGCATACTTTCTTTGCTCCCATTGTTTAACCTGCTTACATCACAAAAGAGGAAGGTGAAATTGTGTCACGTGACCTCGTATTTCAAGTTCAGAACCATGTAGGTGACTGCCCTTGATGGGACTCACTAAATGTAGTTGTCACAGGCGTTTAAGTAAAGAACACATGTTCTACCAGTTTGTGCTTTTCTTGATACATTTCTCCCATAGGTGAATGGTTTACATAGGAATGTTGATTTTATTCAACCCTTGTGGCCTAAATGGAGCAGCTCTAAACTACGGTTATGTTGATCATAAAATGTCCAAATTTCTCTCTCGTTAATAATTTCCTCCTTGGAAGTGTTTTTGGTGCTATGGCTTGTGTATAACAAGTGTATTGATCAGAGTTTATTTAAAGATGCATTTTGAAAAGTGTCACCCTATATCTGGCGAGGAATCCAATAGACAGATATTTGGAATATAGTTCCTGTGTTGAAATATGCACGAGTATGTATTTTCACAATGAGTATATTTCCTGCCAACTTCCAGGTTGGTTTAAAGAGTCACTAGCCCTGGGTATATATCCTGATGTTAGCGTGCCCAGATGAGGGTGTCTATTGAAGTGTTTGTATTTTGAAAATATTTTTCTGTCATACTTGGTCAAATATTTTCAAAATGAAAGATTCAGGTACTTCCTTAGAAAATAGTAAGGGACACCCCATGCAACTCATAATTGATATTAATTGTAGGACAGACTCTGGAAGAGTCTTGCACAGAAGCGAGTTGACCATTCATTTGAGGCTGTGGATGAAAGAGGAAAAGATACCGAAGAGCGAAAAGTGGCAGGTAGGACCAAATTTTCCTTTGAGAGCAATACAGACAAGAAGTCACTGCATAATAAATCGTTCAAGGCACCAGAAGATTGGTAGAAAGAATCAATATTACTATGTCTGAGCATGTTTCTGCTAGGTAGGAAGAAGCAGAGAGAGGAGGAAACAGTAATTATAATTCTGAGGCACTTATGTTAACTATAGGGGAAATGCCTTGTAGGAATAATCCATGAAAAGATTGTAAAATGGAAAAGAATTGGGACCACAGACGTGGACACTACTTTTGAGAAGCGGGAAGTTTAAGGCAAGGGAGGAGGGACAGAACACACTTACTAGGTAAGTTTGGCGTTTCTAAGGAGGAAACATGAGAGAACTCACTTCAGATGACCACAGTATTCTCTTCTGAGCCCCAGTACCAGGATCTAGGCGGAACAAAATAACAACTAATATCCCTGAGGACTACTCTTAGAAAGTTTATTTAAAAAACTGGTTCTCACCAGTCCAGGAGCAAAAGAGATAGCTATGTAGACAATCCCTTAGACTCCATTTGGTAAAGATACAGTTGGATAAGCAATAGTGTATCAAGGTTATCATGATAAAAGTACAGCCTATTGATCTGTGGAATGAGGGGTTTAATCGAAGAAATTTGTAGTAGTTTGTAACTTTGAAAAGCAATCTCATCACATTAGTGGGGGAATGCTTTCTGCTAAAAGGGACTCATTGTTCACAGGTGAAAGTGTAAGAATTAATGGTCATTTTGGCCACAGAAATGCTTAGCAGTGTGTTTAAAGCATAATGTTCCCAGGGGAAGGGCTGTGCACAGTATGAATCTATTCATATCAATGTTTATTTTTGCCAAGAAAATGCTTAGTAGGGGGTTTCAATAATAATGATCCGAGGAAAGGGTGGTGTACAGTATGAATGTATTCATTTGTGATATGCGAAATCTTACTTTGAGTGTTTGTCCATATATGTTGAGTGGATGCATTTCTGGATGAATCTTGTAGATGTTTGTAGATGGACTGAGTGGAATGTAGTGTCTGTCCAAGTGATACATTGAGATTTTCGGTAGTTAGAACCATTTGCTTAGGAAGTCATGGACATTAAAGGTCAAGCTTTATGGAATTCTTAATTGAGTAAATAATATCTGAATTTATTGTCACTATGTTTCCATAGTTGGGAGAAGGATGTGGCAACCCACTCCCAAGGCAATCCCGAAACAGCCATTGAAAACCCTGTGAGGGTCGCTATAAGTCGGATACCGACTTGACGGCACCTAACAACAACAACAACAACAACAACATGCTTCCATAGTTTCTATCATTATAGAAGCTATTGTTTTGATAAATGTTCTTTGTCATTTATGGTAACTACATTTGTTGATTTTTCAGAAGAATCAGCCATACAGTTAGTATCAGTGGAAGAGTCAGAACTCTACCATGACAGTGAAAACGGCAAGTTGTTGGTACATACAGATTTAAATTTAAAATTTTCATTTAGTACGGTTTTCTGTTCTTTCCTAGTGTAGCCTAGGCCAAATGAAATTATCTTTTACCATGCCTTATACCATCAATTGACCATAGCTTAGTATTTAATTTGAAAACATTCTAACTTAGTATAAAATTAGAACATTCTTAGATTTGATGGGAGGCTGTAGCTATACTTTATCCTTGGATTTATGATGTATAAATTCTGAATAATTTCTCTTCTTCCATCATTTAACCTGCTCACATCATAAGAAAGGAAGGTGAAATTTGTGTCACGTAATGTTGAGTTTCAAGTTCTGAACAACGTGAGCGACTGCCCTTGATGGGACTCACTAAATCTAGTAGTCACATGTGCTAACTAAAGAACATATTTTCTACCAGTTTGTGCATTTCTGGAAACTTTTCTCCTATCAGTGAATGGTTTACATAGGAATGCAGATTTTGTTCAGCCCTTGTGGCCTAAATCGAGCAGTTCTAAACTATGGTTATGCTGACCATAAAATCTCTGAATTTCTCCCATGTTAATAATTTCTTCCTTTGGATATATTTTCAATGCTAAGTCTTGAGTATATTAGGCATTTTTATCAGAATTTATTTAAATATATATTTTTAAAAGTGCCACCCTGTATTTGGTGAGAGATCCAATAGTTAGATATGCTTAACTCAGTTCTTTTTTTTTTTTTTTGAAATATGCACATGAGTATGTATTTTTGCCATGAGTATATTTCTTGCCAGCTTCCATAGTTTAAAGAGTCAGGATCAATACGGCAGTAAAATACATGCTGGAATTAGAGTGCATGGGTAAGGTTCTCTATTGAAGTGTTATGATTTTTAAAATTTTTCTCTTATGTTTGGTCTAATTGTTTACAAATTAGGAGGTTTACTTACCTTCTTAGAACATGATAAGTTCTAAGATGATACCTGATGGAACTCATTATTGATATTAATTTAGGGGAGTTGTCCGAAGAGTGATGGTTCATTTGACGCTGCAGATAAAAGAGTCGACGATATTGAAAAGCAAAAAGTAGAAGGTAAGACCTTTATTTTCCTTTGAGAGACATACAGACAAGAAGTCCCTGGGTGATAAATAGTGAGAAAAACCAGAAGTTAGGAAGAAAGAATAAATATTACTCTTATGTCTGAGCATGTTTTGGGCAAGAGGGGAGGAACAGAGAGTGGGGTACATAGTAATTATTATTCTGAGGCACTTCTGTTAAATATAGACGAAACGCCTTGGATGAATCTTGTAGATGCTTGTAGTCTCTGACTGAGTGACGTGTCATTTCTGTTCAAGTGATACATGGAATTTTGGGGCATTTAGAGGTATCTCCTCAGGAAGGCAATGGACATAAAAAGGTCAAGCTTAATTGAAATTCTTAATTGGGTCAATAATATCTGATATTTATTGTCACTACTTTTTGAGAGTTTCTATCATTATAGAAGCTATTTTTTCAGTAAATGTTCTTCACCATTTATAGTAACCTAATCTGTGGATTTTTCAGAAGAATCAGACATAGAATCAACATTGCTGCAAGAGCCAGAACTTTATGATCAGAATGAAGATGAGTCATTGGTACATACAAATTTAAATTTAAAATTTTCATTTAGTATTGTTTTCTTTTCTTTCCTAATGGAGCTAAAGCCAAATAAAATTATCTTTTATACCATCAATTGACCATGACTTAGTATTTAATTTGAAAGCTTTCTAACTTATTATAAAACTAGAACATTCTTAGAGTTGATGGTAAGCTGTAGCTACACTTTTTCGTTTCGACTTATGACACATAAATTCTGAATAATTTCTCTGCTCCATTGTTTAACTTGTTTATATCATAAACAAGTAAGGTGGAATTTGTTTCATGTGATTTCACATTTCAAGTTCTGAACAATGTAAGTGATTGCTCTTGATTGGATCCACTATATCTATTATTCCCATGCCTTTAATTAAAGAAAATATTTTTTTGCTGGTTGTGTTTTTGCAGATATTTATGGTTTCATGAAAAATTTTCATAGTATGTTTATTTTTGCAAGCCCTTTTCCACATAATGTAGCTCTAATGTGGTTTTGTTCATCTCAAAATGCTCTGAAATCTCTCTTTCATGAATTTCTTCCTTTAAAAGTATTTTCTGCACCTAATGCTGAGTGTAACATGTATTTATCAGTAGTTATTTGAATATATATTCTTAAATGTGCCACCATCTATTTGGTGAGAAACCCAATAGTTAGATACTGTCAAGTCAATTCTTTGTTCAAATATGCATATGAGTAGTATTTTCTCAATGAATATATTTCTTGCCAACTTCCATTATTGGTTTAATGTGTCAGTAGCTATATAAATATTAAATATGTGCTATAATTAGAGAGCACAGATGCTGTTCTCTGTTGAGATATTCTGATTTTTAACATATTCTTTTATATTTGGTCTGGTTGTTTTCAAAATACATGATTCAGTTACATTCTTAGAAAATGATTGGGTACACCTCATGGAACTCATTATCTATATTAACTTTAGGGGAGACACCCGAAGAGTCTTCCACAGAAGCCACTTGATCATTCATTTGAGGCTGCGGATGAAACAATCAAAGATATCGAGAAGGGAAAAGTGGCAGGTAAGACCTATACTTTCCTTGTAGAGAAATATAGAGCAGAAGTCACTGCATAATAAGTAGTTCAAGTCACCAGTAGATCAAGAGAAAGAATAAATATTAGTCTTATGTGTGAGCATGTTTCGGGGAAGGTGGAAAGAAGCAGAGAGAGGAGGAAATAGTAATTATAATTCTGAGGCACTTCTGTTAAATATAGAGGAAATGCCTTGTAGGAAGAATCCATGAAAAGATTGCAAAATGGAAAAGAATCAAGACCACATATGTGGACATTACTGTGGAGAAGTAGGAAGTTTTAGCCAAGGGAGGAGAGACAGAACCCATTTACTAAGAAAGTATGGAGTTACTAAGGAGGAAACTTGAGGGAACTCACTTCAGATGATCTCAGCATTTTTGCCTTCAAAGGAATGACCAGGTTAATTCTGCTCCAGAGGTTCCTGGAAGGTGGAAGGAATGTATTTAGGTAAACCATAGCTCTCTTTCCTTCTCTCCATAACAGTATGGCATCAAAGTTGTATGTTGCTTTATGTTAGTTTCTTAGATGATACTCATTTGAGTATAGAAGCAATGAATTTTTATAATAAATCAAGCTAGTAAGATATCTGTGTCCTATAAATCTTTTGTAAAGAAACATGATATACCATACCAGTTTAATTTTGGAGATAATGACCAATATAGCATTTATTCCTTACATACCAAAATTGTTCATTTTAGTAAATAGTGCAATAATTTTGCAATGAAATTGTTCTCAGTCTGGAAAACTCTGTGATAGCATAGCTTATTTGTTTTGTTTTTTGGTAACCATATTTCAATACTGAAAACATATTACACATTATTCTTTAGATCTGGTTCATGTAACTTCCTGTATAAATGATTCAAGAAAAATTTAAGTTGACCATACTAGTCTGTGGGCTGGGGGTTTAGCTCAGTTGATAGAGTGCTGCTCCATACTCTCTGAAGACCCCAGTTACATTCCCAGCATCGCAAAAACAGGAGAACGATTTGGCAATCCACTTCCAAAGCAATCCTGAAACAATCAGCCATTGAAAACCCCGTGAAGGTCTCCATGAGTCTGACATGGCAAGAGAGCCCCTAACGACACAACATGGTAGCCTATAGTTGATAATGTAGGCATATCAATGGCCCAAACACTTATGAAAAAGGATTTGAATTATGAACTATGACTCCATAAGTGTATGTCCAGGCTGAACAATTCAGAACCCTGTCCTGATAAGAGGAGAATAATGTATTTCCTCAAACTCTTATCACAACTTTGTACTTCCCATGTCACAGGGCAAAATGAACAAGAAGATAACTACTTTTAGTATACCAGTATGAGTGACTCTGCTGTGTCACACTGAAGATCCATAGTGCTACATTCTACCATCAGCTTGGACATTTACTCACTAGTGGTCACGAGTTGCTCTTGTGACTGGAGATCACTTTTTCTCTATCAGTTCACACGTTCTCCTTGGCATATGCACTCTTTTTCCTCACAGTCACTGAGAACATATCACACTTTTAAATCATAAGTGCATGTTTTAAAACTCCGCATTCATATTTTTCCTTCAGTGTATTTCTGTCCTGTGTCAGTCCTGGACAATAAACAGCCCTAGCCCCCAAATCAAAGCCTAAATTAGTCATTTTGACAGCTGTCCATGAGATTTCAGCTCCATTCTAACTGTTCATGAGTGTACAGCTGGTGTTTTCCCACATACAAATGACTGATTATATGCCGCTTTGTTTTTGGCAGGCGCTGAGCTATGCCCTGCAGTAAAGTAATAAGTTCTGTATTTTTATCTTAAATTATTATGTAAATTATTTATAAAATTACACAACTTAATTAAATATTGTTTCCAACGCCATCCAGCCTATCACTGAAAGATCCTGTTGTGAACGTAGTCATAGAAGTCAGAGAGAGGATCATTCAATTCAGATAAATTTTTAAATCAGATCACTTTGAAAAGGAACATTTTAAAGTATTTAAAGTACTGCAGTTGTCACACTCCTAATTATTCTTTCCTCAGATTAAAATTGGTAGTTTTTGCGTTAAATAATGGAAAAAAGCTATCATTTTTAGCCTGTAAGTGTCCAAAAAGGTATTTAAAAGCAAGAAAGAATAATTTTAACAATGCAAGTTTTAACTGGGATATTTGTAGCTTTTCTTTCAGTATGCAAATTTTCTGAATTTGGAATCTCTGTAGTTGTTAGGGATTGTTAGAGCATAAATAGGAGATCTAAAAGTGCTTATTAGAGAGCTGTGTGCTATCATGAACACCTATAGTCCCAGCTACTTGGGAGCTTGAGGCAAGAGGTTTCTTGATCACAACAGTTCTGGACTGGCTTGTCCACATAGCAATATACGGTTATCTTAAAAATGAAACAAAATACCAACAATAAAATAAAATTAAAGTTAGTTCTCCTGGAGCACCAAGTCTATTTATTAACTGCATCTAAATGTGTTCTACTTTATGTACCAGTTAACACAATGTTCTTAATTGGTCGTTACCTGATCGGTAAGAATAAATCTTAAAGTAGAATATTATATAATTGTGTGTAATTTGTAAATCCAATGGCACTTACCGGTAAACATGTGTTGTTTGTTCTGTCTTCCTATATGCTTCTTTTTTCTCTGTTGTGTGTGGTGTGGTGTGTGTGTGTGTGTGTGTGTGTGTGTGTATGTATGTGTGTGTGTGTGTGTTGGTGGGTGTGTGTGAGATCAACCCCAGGGCTTCTTGCATGCTAAGCCACAGGGTACCACTGACTTATTTCCCCAAGTCCTTTCCAATTTCTTGATGAGCTTGGTAGAATTTCAAAATAGAACATTTAACACAACCCAATGTGTTCACTCAGTATTGAAGAGGTGAAGCAGAAAATCTACAAAGTAAATGCCAGCAAATAAAACAGTTTGGGATGTGCCTGTCATGTCTCACTTAATATGTTTTGTCAAGTCATGACCAGGTCCCCCAAGAAATCCAGGTTTTTACAGTCTTTTATTTAAAAAAAAATTTGCTATTTGGCACTAAACATTTATACCCTGTGTATTTCTAGGAGCATTCCCTCGGTTCAGGACTGGATTATCTTTATTTTACACTGTTGACCTGTACTAATTTATCTTTCTTCATTTATTCATATTTCTCTCACACCCGTCCTCCACCACATTTGGATTGTTCCGTGTCAAGTGCAAATATGATCTAGAACCACTGCTTCAAATATTCTTGTCACGCATCTCAAAGTTATCTACAAGGCTTTGATAATCTTACTCACATCCAGCTCTGTATCTTTACCCCTTTCTTCTCCCTGCCTTTTACACTGGCATTACTAAATGGCTGTGCATGCCCTCCTCAGCAATCCCTCTATTTTTAGACTGATCCATGCCTGCCTGTGTTGCCTCTGCCTTGCATGCCTTTGCCAGTTGCTCCTTCTGTCTGTGTTCACCTCACTCTCTGAGTGTTCACTTGGGCATTACCTGTAGAAAAGCCTCCTGGCCACCTTTAATTTATGGCCATTTCACACTTGTCTAGCATGTCTGAGGCCCTGAGTTTGATTTCCAGTTCAGAATAACAAAATCAGAAATGAAAGCAAAGAAAGAAACAAATCAAACAAAAATGTGTGGCCCGTGTCTCCTGAGCTGCCCTCCCCACCCTGGGTAGTAATAAAAACATTTTAAAACAGAAAATAATATGCCATTTTCATTGTGCCACATCAGCAAAAGGAGATCCCAAGGACTTCACTCCATTCTCATCATTGAGCATCAGTGTAAACATGAGCAACATAAGTAGTTCCTGGAGTTCATGTCACATCTTCTTAATAGTCTTCGTTCATTCATGATTAGAGTCTTGTTCTCCTGCAATCCAAATTTATACATTTAACAAAGTTTCTTTTGTGGTGGGGACTGATAATCTTATATGCAAATATCTAGAAACATTCCTCCATTGCCGTTTCCTTCTGCTAGATCATCTCCCTCCATTTATTCATGGGTCCCTTGCATTTATCCTCCAACCACATTTAGAGCGGTCTGTCCATACTGCAAATGTAAAAATGAACCACTGTGTAAAATATTAATGTCCAGGCATCTTAATGTTAAGACTTTCATAAAGAGACATTGCCCACTTCTCCATCCTTAGCCCTTCCTCCTGCCTGCCCTTTTCCCCGGCATCACTAAACTGCTTGTAATGTCACCCTTGATAATCCCTAGGGTGTTAGCATGGTCCAGATCCTGCCCTCTATCTGCCTCAGCTCACTTATTACATGTCAGTTCAGGGATTACCTGTAGAAAAGCCATTCCCAATGCCTTTTATTTAAGGTCATCAAAACCTAGTGCCAGCACCCAGCAGGAACACATTATAGAGTAAAATATGTGAAGGCTGCTTATTCAAAGCAATGTTTGGAGAGATTGTCCCCTTGTCCAGGAGCAAAAGAGATGGGTGTGAGAGAAATCATTTAGAGTTCAAGTGGTAAAGGTACATGTGAAAAATAATAAAGGGCTAAATTCACCTCAAGTAAACCAACACTTATTCACATAGGGAAAGAAAGCCACAACAGAGGAAGACATCACAACATAGGCTAAGCCTTAAAAGAAGAAAGGACATTTCTCAAGGTGGTTGATGTGAGCATTTCACATGTATGCAACAGGGTGTTCACAGATAAGGATGTAAAAAAGTAACAGTAATTTTGATGAAGACGATGATTGGCAGTGATTTAAAAGTTACTATTATGAGGTGCCTCTTCAATCTCTGTTCTAAGCAAATAATCTGAGAAGCTGGAGTTTATGAAGGAGAATGTGGCATCAGGATTGGAGAAAGACTCATAAACAACCTGCAGTATGTGGATGATAGAAATTTGCTTACTGACACTAAAGATGATTTGAAACATTTACTGATGAAGGTGGAAGAACCCAGCCTACAGGGAACATAGTTTCCATGTCTTAAATCATTTTGACTGAACCCTTTTGTTGTTGTTGTTAGGTGCCGTTGAGTCGGTATCTGACTCATAGCCACCCTCATAGGGTTTTCAATGGCTGACTATTTCAGGATTGCCTTGGGAGTGGATTGCCAGGTCCTTCTCCCATTTTTGCAGTGCTGGGAATTGAACTCAGGATCTCAGAGACTGCAGCACAGCGCTCTACCCACTGAGCCAAATCCCAGCCCTGAATCCTTTTAGTAAACCTTAATTTATTCTAGGCTATGTGGTTCATTGCCTGCAGCTGTAGCCCTGTGCCATCTGATCCCGTCAGATCTCTGAAGCTAAGCAGGGTCGGGCCTAGTTAGTACCTGGATGGGAGACCGCCTGGGAACACCAGAAGCTGTAGGCTTGGGAGAAGGACCTGGCAACCCCCTCCCAAAAATCAATCCCTATGAACAGCAGAGAAGCCCTGACAATAGTGTTTCCCCTGTTGCACAGAGGGTTGCTATGAGTCGGATACCGACTCGACGGCACCTAACAACAACAACAACATGTGGTTCATTATATGATTTTTCAAATTGTTTCAAATCACACACACACACACACACACACACACACATACACACACACACACACACACACACAGACACACACACGAAAAAAAAAAAAAAAAGGGAAAAAGGAAACAAAAGTACATATATGGAGGCCTGCACAGTTGAAAGCTGTGTTGTTGCAGGGTCAGCTGTGGTTAGGTTTATATGTCATCATGCTATTTGATTCTGTCATATTGCATCTCTCCCAGTGCCATTTGATTTTCAAGCTCTGTCTTTCATATCTCTACTACTCTTTTTGAATTTGAACAGGTAAGTTATAAGCAGCTGGATCCTTCCTGGTCATGTTTTATGATTTTTAGGTGTATCAAAATACTACTCAGCCTACTATTAAATTTTCACTTCTGAGGGAAGATCTTTCTGATGCCTGTAACCAGTATCTTGTGAATTCTGAGTTCATCCAGCCTGGCTGATGGGAATGGCCACTCTTTCTGGCACTCTGAGGACCAAGCAGTTTCCTGTAATCTTACCAAGTGGCTTTTCCCTCAGTATCTGGCAGTTTCCAGGAACAGAGGTGTTCTCACTACTCTTCTAAATATCCCAGGGCCTCTGTGGGTCTCCAGGCTTCTCCTCTGCCCTGCTCTGTCGTCTTCAGCCTTCAGTCCATGACCTCGGTCTGCCTGGGTCTCTACAGACACCCAGCTTCCTCAGCTGTCCTCAGGGAGCCTGGTAGATGCTGTGTCAGTTCCCTCTCCTTGTGTCATGGCCTGGAAACTGCCTCGCAGCAGGGAGCTGGGACACTGGGAAGGCTTCTTTAGTTTCTACCAGGATCATTATTTTCATTATCTGAAGTCCATTGTCTTGAAAATTGTTTCCTGCCTTTTGTCTGTTTTGTTTTTATTTCGGGTAGGAGCATGGATCAGTAGAAGCAGGTTGTAGTACAGCCTCGGCACACAGTTCAGATTGGCTGGAGTGCTCATCAGCCTCTAACCACTTCCTGTTCATCCTTTATTTCTCAGCATAGCCATCTCTTCCTCTGGGAGATATTTCTGTGCCTAGTGCAGACCAATTCCCCTATGTGATCATAACACCAATCCAAATTTATACTGATCATTTTATATTCTTCTCACTAGACTTTAAACAGGACCAGGGAGCTATTCTCTTTCCTCTGCAGCTCTTAGTATCATATATTCCACACTGTAGGCACTCAGCATATACTTCTTCAGAGTATGAATGACAGAATGTGGAAATGTGTAATCCTTTATATACAAAAAGTACTCATGTCTTTTATTTCTGTTTTCTCCCTGATACAGATTCCAGGAAACTTGAGAATCTGGGATGTACTTCATTCATACAAAAGATTGTTGTTGTTGTTGTTTTTGTTGTTGTTGTTGTTAGGTGCCATCATGTCAGGTCCAACTCATAGAGGCCCTGTGTACAACAGAACAAAATACTCCCTGACACCGTGCCATGCCTGGCACTATGTCAGTGCTTCTCTGCTATTAACAGGGTTTTCAATGGCTGATTGTTGCAGGCGTGGGCTGCTGTGTTCTTCTCCCAAATCTACAGCACTTGGTGTTCCCAGGCGGTCTCCCATCGAAGGACTAACCAGGCCCGACCCTGCTTAGCTTCCAGGATCAGAGGGGATTGGGTGCCAGATTGAAATTGCTGTAGCGGTATAAAGTATTAGTAGAACTTAAACAATATCACTTTGAACCACTTACAGAAAGAAATGAAAGTATGGAAAATGAGCTCATTGTGCTAGAAAGGAAGCTATCTGAAACAAAGGAAGTGACATCACAGTTGGAGCATGAAAAAGTGGAACAGGACCCAGAACTCTGCAGTTTGAGGTACACTATCCTAGTTTCAAAGAAATATGTGAACCATTTAGGCTATAGTATGGGGGAATTTTTGTGATTACTGACCTACCTTTTGGGGTCACACATGGGATAGCACTTTGTCTCGTGGAGCATGAAATTCTTAGAAATAATGAAACAAATCCTTAACTGTAACTACTAAAAATTAAATACATGTTCTACAAAATCCCACTATATTGGAATCTATTTAATAAATAGAATTTTGTGTCTTAAAAATTATTTTATATTTCAATTAATGCTATAAGGACTATATTTTATATAATCAATTTTTTGTATTTCTAATTATTAATGCATTCTTCAATAGAGAATGAGGTGGCTGAAGTATGGGAACTTTTAAGCAGTCTTTGGTCAATATTTCTAAGTTCTCAGGAAAGTTTATATTCATTCACAGTTCCACCAACAGAGTTTGAAATAGCCATTTTTATCAACTGAGAATATTTTATCAGTTACTGCCTTATTCCAAATGGGATTTTAAAATTGTTCATAATGTGGAATAATCAACAAGGTAACTGGCAAGTGTTATAAAAAAGGAAACCTAAAAAGCATGATGACAGATAGTAGACGCCTAGCTTGGCTTTGCGTGATAGCATTGTGCAGGTCCGTGGAGTACAGAAACAGCTGAAGGTGCTGACTTACATGGTAAATCATTTTGGGAGATATTGGTAATATTTCATGATGAGACATTTTGATTTGCAGTAAAGTTATAAACTTGCTTATAAACAATAACTTAAAAATTAGTTAAATTTAAATTCTCTGGTTTAAAAGAGAAGTGAATTATGACTGTGCAAAAAAAGATAACTTTCAACTTGTTACTTTGTAGAATAATTTGTGTTCCTTTTATGTAATATTTATTGGAGGTACTTGCCATTTAACAGAATGCTTTCTCATTATGACCTTTTGAGCATATGTCTCCTTTGGAAGAGATGGAAGTATGAAATTATAAACACGAAACTAGAAAGGCAAAGGATTCAAGAACATAAACATTTTATTAGCATCATAATTATCAACCTATGAAGAGCCAGGTCACAAACTGAGCTTTTTTATTTCCTAACAAAATGAATTTTAAGATAAGCATATTTAACTGCAGAATCACCTTAAAAGGAGAAGCCAAGGAGAGAGGAAGTGCTCTTGACTTACATGAAAAAACACAGGAACAATTACGTGAAAAAGAAGAGCAGTTCGACAAAGAAATTGAAGTAAGAGAACAGCTTGAAATACATCTAAGAACACCAGATACAGAGTCGAAGTCTCTAACAGATGACTTGAATCAGGTAAATAAAACTTCGACAAAAAAATTTACATTTCTAGATTTATTTCATGGATATCACTTACCATACCCTGTGATTTAATGCATATAGTCATGTTTTCCTTAATGACCGAGTTAAGCTCTGAGAAATGTGTTGTTTGGTGATTTATTCACTGTGCAACCGTTATAAGTGTATACTTACACAAACATATGGCATGTGCCATATCACTGGGGCCATATAATCACTGAGCCCATGAAGTTTCTCTTTTTAATTACATTTTTAGACTTTCTCCCCCTTCCTATGGTGTAAGACCAAATATTTAATAAAATGGATCTCTAGGTTCTAGAGAAAGAAAAATATATGGGGAGGCAAAATTTTCAAGAACATAAAGCCAGAGTACTACAAGATAAAATTCTGGGAAGTCACTCTTGGGGGAAAAAAAAAGGAGATAGAAATGTTTCAAAAGAAATTGAGTTCTGAAGTTATTTTCTTTAGTCATTTTCTAATGTTATGTATTTGTATATATACATATTTTAAAAAGCAGCTGTATGCACTATAGAAAGAATAAAGGATTTAAAATCATATGTGTATGTACCTATATATGTATGTTAGGGATGGTGGCAGTTTCTTTGCCCCATTGGATAAAGTTATGTTGTTAATTCAGATCAATTTGTCTAGAGCAGTTGAGTAATGACATTCACAATGGCCTCATCTACACAAAAGACTTTCAATATTTTCCATGGAATTGATGACTTCCCATAATCTCAGCATCCTTGCTACTAACACCAAATCTTCTAATTTTTGGCAATGATTTCACACACTTGCTATATTAATGTGGAAGTTTGGTTATTATCTCCATTACTAGGTAAAGAAGGATGGCGGGCCCTCTAATTTGGATGTTTTTACTTCTGTTTTGATTAAATTAATAGTTTTCTCTACCTAATCCCCTATTCCCCTACAAAGAGCTTTAGAAATCTGTGCTATATCATAATACCATATGTTCTCAAATCTATTCTGCACCATCTCAACAGTTTTGGAAAGCTAAAAAATCAGACATGGATCAGAATTAATGAGCAGATTGGAATCATCACCAATTTCAGAGCATTTTAGCACCTTAGAAACAAACACTACTGCCCTTGGCTGTCATGTAGCATCCCCTCCCGCTTCCCCAGTCTTGAAAAACAGTTAGGTATTTTTGTCTGAGTCTTTTCCCTGTTCTGCATACTTCACATTATGGAATCATGCAATTGGTAGTCCTTTTTGACCTGACATAACGTTTGCAGCGTTCATTTGTGTTGTAGGCAGAGTCAGGACTTTCCTTCTTTATGTTCTCAATGTTCTGTTCTGTGACTGTCCCACTTTCCCACCATCATCTTATAGATCTTAGGTTGTTTCCCCTTCTTAGTTATTATGAACCATGCTGCTGGGAGCACTCATTAACCATTTACTGCGCGGGCATGTTTTCGTCTCCTTGCCATTGGCTTTTTTTCTTGGGATTCACTGGACTCATTGTCCCATCTACCTGCCATTACTCATGCTTTCCATTTTAAGTTTTCAGTATTAACTCATTTGGCCTCATTTATTCAGGAGTGGCTGAAATGTTGCTCTTATTCATGGTCCTTTCTCTGACTGTTCTGACTCTAGTCAAAATAACTCTTTTGAGCTCTGTGGATAAAAATTAAGCCCCTAATTTTATAGTCCTCTTTTTTTTTTGATGAAAGATAAACTTGACCATATAACACTTATCTAAGAAGGAAATCATATCTCATAAGAATGTCACCAATATTTTTTTTCTGGAATCAGAGGCCCTAACACATACTTTGCAAGTACACTAAACTGAGCAGAACATTAGGCCAATATTTTATTTTATTTTTTCCTTGAGATAGGGATCACTAAGTTATCTCTGGCCTCAGATTACCCTTCTTCCTCAGCCTCCTGAGTATTTGGAATAAAAGTGTGCCCCACTGCGCCAGGTACATACAGGCTGTTGATGAAGTAATTAAAAGTAATTTTGCATAGATCGTTAGGATAAAATGACATGCTTTGTCCAATATAAATAATGTCCCTTTGGAGACAGTGACATACTAAGGATTTCATTCTAAAGTGATTCGATACAGAATTAAAAGCACGTAATAGAGGAGAACTACTTTGTCTAGTCAATATGATTCTCTGAAAGGAACAAAGGTAGATATGTGTCCCTTCATTATGTAGCTAGAAATGGGACCTATAGATTTGTAGCCCTGGTCAAGAGGAGGCTTTGGCTCTGGATTTCTGACAGGCCATACCACATATCCTCCCTGTCCTCATGACAGTGCTTGCTACGGCAGTCTGGCCTGAACGGTTGGTGGGAAGGAATAAACTTGGGAATCTGGATTTCAGCATAGAGTCCAATATCTTCAGGGCAGTGGCTTCAGATGCCTCAGATGGCCATGTCTGTTATCTGCTGCTGAATGCTGGTGGTGCCCTTTGCACTGTGCCATGTGGTCATGGCCCACTGAGGAGGACTGGGAAGAAGTAAACTATAAATTATAAGTGGACAAAAGCACTGTGGGTCAGCAGAATTGGTGAACTTTTTGTGAAGTACTGAGGATGTCTTCTGGACTAAATTCCCCATTGGTTGTCCTTTGCAATGGTATGCAGAATAGGTCAGGGAAGCTCATATAGAAGACCTCTAATGTTTGCTTGTCTCCCACCTAAAACATTAATATATTAGAAGACAAAGCAATATTAAATTCTTGCTAATCACAAACATGTAACTCACTGTCCTAAGTGCTTTAGATAAACCCTCATTTCATATTCCCATCAGCTCAGTAGGGTGCATACTGTTATGATTTCCATTTTGTACATGAAAAAATTAAGGAAAAGAAAAGGAAAGAAAAGAAAACCAAGACTGATATGGTTGGTGTGGTCAAGAATACAGAGCTAGACGGAATTTGTGACTTTGGCAGAGACTGAGGTCATGGCAGGTCCAGAAAATGATGCCGAATTCCAGTTTACCAGTATTAAAAAAATATTTCAACCCCTATACTCTCATGGGTAGAATGAATTGCGTACTGGCCACATATGGAGGCATTGCTTTGATGATCTTATACTTTAAATTAAGGTCTAAAAAAACACCAGCTGTGAAAGCAACATAAATGGGTTCTAAAATGTCTGACTTCATCTGTTAAGTTCCCATGCTTGGAGAAGCTAATGCCAATTCATCACATACTACTCAACTTGTACAATAAATTATGAACCTGGAAAAAAAAAAAAGAATACAGAGCTAGTAACCGGTGGAGCTGATCTTGACACCTAGGCATTGTAGCATCTGTGTGGATACTCCCCTTCAGATACTTCCCACCAACCTCCATGACACATCTAGTTGTTACTAAAAGTGTCATGAGAATGTTCCCCACCACTGCCTTAGCTGTGGCCATTTATATACATGCAAATGTCTAATGACAGTCAGTGAGGTGTTGCTTAGATATAAAAATAATGCTCACCACAAGGGCATCACCTCTGGTTTCCAATTTTCATAATTCTGTCAACTTGAGTATCTGATAGAATATAATTTGAAACCAGAGTGCTGTTGTTTCATTCCTAGAGCAGGGTCAATGCACTTTTCTGTGAAGGGTCAGGCAGTATTATGGTAGATTTCATGTGCCGTGACTTCACCGAGTCAACCATTCCCTAAACTCTGCCATTAAAGCACCAAAGTCACCATAAAAAGCATCCAGGGGAAGGGGCCTGGCTGGGCTCTGGCAAGATTTCAACTCACAGACAGTTGGCGTGTGAACTGGTAAGAGCATATTCAAAAAGATTTTCTCTTTCTCTGTTGTAGTTGCAAGAACAGGATGGGAACACAGAGACTCCCCGTAGCGCTCAGAAGATGCACCATCACCAACAAAAGTACAACTTAAAGTGGCAAACAAATTTCTTTAAGTGTTTGTAAAGCAAATGAGCAGTGTGATAGGAGAAGTGTGTCAGTTCAGATAATAAGTAAACTTGCGTTAAGCCAGGCTGGAAGAATTCTGATTAAAGTTTCTTGTAATGCATAATGTAGGATTTTGGGTGCACTCCTGAAGTAGAGTGATAGCTCTGTATGTGTGAGGCCCTGGGCTTGATCCTCAGCAATGCCTAAAAAATGATGCATTATTGTCCATATTATCCCTAAATATGTTGTTGTTGTTGTTAGGTGCCGTTGAGTCGGTATCCGACTCATAGCGACCCTCATAGGGTTTTCAGGATTGTTTCAGGATTGCCTGGGGAGTGGATTGCCAGGCCCTTCTCCCATTTTTGTGGTGCTGGGAATTGAACTCGGGTCCTCAGAGACTGCAGCGCAGCACTCTACCAACTGAGCTAAATCCCAGCCCCATCCCTAAATATAGGAAAGTGATATAGTTAGCATATCATCTAATCTTCAAATACTTGAGAATTGATATCACCCCAGTTTGAGATGGCTGTTCAAAAAGTATGTGGTATGTTAAAAATTGGTGTATGAGAATAATTATTGTAAAATATGCTTTTTAGGCTTGAACTTGAAGATACAGAGGTAAAAGATACACAAAAAAAGAAAAGTTCAAAACTGTTTTGGCAAAGCCTGCAGAATAAAGGCGAAAATGTTGAAGGAAGTTCCCACTTGGTACGTATGTCTCCTACTAATTTCTGCTACACTAACAAGCATTTCTGTTTCTGTTTAGTAGTAGTATATATGAGTATTTTAGGCCACAAGAATAGTTTCATAGAAAAAAATGTTTGTCATAATGATATTGATCCTACTTGCTATACTTGCTACAAGTCCTTTTGATTTTATAGAAGAGATTACTGAATTCATATAATTGGTGATTTGGTAGTAAGATTTGAATTAATAAGGTTCTCAGTATCTTACACCTATATTCATGGAAAATTATGTTTAGACATTTGTCTATTGATAAAGTTGTGGATTATTTCCACCTTGCAGCTGTTGTGAATATGTTGTTGTTGTTTGTTAGGTGTCATGGAGTTGGTATCTGACTCATAGCGACCCTCATAAGGTTTTCAAAGGTTGAGTGTTTCAGGATTGCCTTGGGAGTGGATTGCCAGGCCCTTCTCCCATTTTTGCGGTGCTGGGAATTGAACTTGGAGACTGCCATGCAGCACTCTGCCAACTGAGCTAAATCCCAGCCCCAGTTGTGAATATGCTGCCCAAGAAATTGGAACACATACATGCTTGAGGTTTTGCAATTATTATAGGATGGCTTTTAAGATTTCAAGATATTTATGTGATTTGATGAATAATTCTGCATTTAACTTATAATTTAAGTTCATCAGTGAGGTTTTTATAAGGAATTAATTATAGTCAGGATTCCTCATGAAGAATGGATCCTAGGTTATTACACAGTATTCTCCCTGCCTCAACAGGGAATGTATTTGTGTCTTTGGACTTTAATAAAGAAAATAGAGGCCAGAGGTAAAGTATACATGGCTGTTTGCTGAAGCACGACCGTACAGAATAATTGGTGCTCTTAGCATTATAGGTTCAGAAATATTTTTTTTTCACCTGTGGTCATCAGCCTGTGAAGAGTTAACAGTGCAGTCTCAGAAAATGCTGAAGTATAATTCAAGGTGACCTTTACTAACATGTACCTATGCGCTATTATATTAACGGTTTGTCAAGCAGTAGAGAATTCTCCTGTCACAGCTGCTTCATTTGTAGGAATGAAGATGACAAGATTGCCTTGTGAAAAGCAAGTGGGAGCCATGGGGAAGTTGTTCAAACCAGCTGGTTTCTTTAGAACATGACAGCTACATTCACGCAGTTCTATTGTACAGATGCAGCACTTAGGGGAGGTAGAACTTGTGCACTCACTGATCTTTCTCATCATTGCGAACAAGAAAAAGATTCTAACAAATATTTTCCAAGGTTTCACAAAATTTAGTCCCCTTTTACTAGCGTGAGACTCACGCAGGTGCCATGATAATCCTTTGGTGGAAGTCTTCTGTACATGAAGGTGCCACGGGACAACTCCTGGCTGTGTTTCATAGAAAAATGACTTAAAATTGAAACAGTAGTAATACTACCCCAAAATACTAAGCATATTCAAAAATGATGAGAGATTTTTGCACATTTGCAAAGAAGTGAATTAGAAAAGTGGCACAGAATTATTACCCTGAATCAAGTGTTTATTATGAGACAGACTTGAGGCAATCAACAGGATCTACAGAGTTCTCCAGGAAGTGTTCATATCATGGGCCCCTGTGCCAGAGATGTTTTGCCAGGGTGAAATATTTGATATGCACAGTTTTGAGCAGAGTCTGAGCTAGGAGGAGATAGTTCTAGTGTACTCAGTCTCCAAACAGTGTAGTTGAGTGTAGTTGAGAACCAGACTTCCATAAAGTCATGTTGGCATAGAGAAGGAAATTATTCAAAACCAAAAAGGGGGAGAATCTGACAATCTGCCCCTCACGGAAAAGTTTACCATTAAAAAGCCAACAAGACAAGGTATGCTGCTCAGCATCCCAAAGGAGAGGGTACCCTCCGACCTCCAAGGTTAGATATTCACTATACTCAAAGGAACACCTTTAAGAATCCTCTGAGGAATGTATGTGATTAGCTGTGTACAGAATTAGTCCTCACCGAGCAAATGGCTCTCCCGCTGTTGCCTGTGAGAGGTGAAGGAGAAGGAAGCAGCCAAAGTATAAATGACCAGAGGAAAGAGGTCAGGGCTGGAAATGGGTGTTCGGCAGTGTGAGTGGATCCTTGAGGTTTCAAGAACTCTGAGGGAATTGAAAAGGAGAAAGAGGAAGGGACAGGTCTCCATATCAGGGGCTGTTGCACTGAGAAATAGAGTGGGTTCAGGGCAGTAAGGGGGGAACGTGGTCACTGTTATCAATTGTGACTGACCAGTCAAGCAGGAGAAGAATGTTAAAAAACTTCTTGATAGTCTTCAATTTGTGTCTAATTATAGAATTGAGGGTCCATCCTTACCATCTCTGCATCTGATATCAGACCCATCTTTGCATCTGATATCAGACCTAGGAAGCTATGCGGGGTCTGGCCTGCCTAGTCTGTGGATGGGAGACCGCTTGGGAATAGAGAGTGCTATAGGCTTGGGAGAAGAACCTGGCAGCCCACTCCTGAGACAATCAACCATCAGAAACCTTATGAACAGCTGACAAGCACTGATGATAGTCTGGGCATGGCATGATATCGGGCAGTGTTTTGTCTGTTTTATGTAGGGTCACTATGAGTCAGACCAAACTCAATGGCGCCTCACAACCACAGTAACAACAACCAAAATTTGAAAATGCAATTTTTTTGTGAAGAATCTGTTAGTAACTGATAAAAATAGAGTATTAGATGAGACCATGTGGGAAATAATATTAGAGTCCAGTGGGATGGGAGAAACAGGGTGTTAGGTAAGTGACTGCAATTCGGTCAAAGTTGGTATTTTTGTGTATAGAGAAATTATAAAGGTTAAAGAGAATTGGTTACGTGAAATGAGGCTCAAATACCAGATGGAAGTTTTCCAAATGTTGTCTGAGTAATATATAAATAGACCTGCAGTATCTAGAACTATTAATGAACATGTTTCTAGGGTGTCTTTGGACATGAAAATGTCTTTATAATCCCATGTTGAAAACTCTGTTCATTAACACCTATGAGTAAAATTTTGTATCTCTAGCAAGTAAACTTTTGGGTATTTACAGTGTGGAAATAATGATCAAAGTGTAAATGAATGTGAGATGTTTTAAGAAAAGTCATGATATTGGATGTCTGTTATTACTGGGGCCAGATTTATAGAATGGAAATGTACTTTTCATGATCTCATGAAACATAACATTTTAAAGAAAGAAAACTGCAATGTAGACAGTGAAATATAATTTGCCTTCATTGTTTTCGCAAAGTGTGAAGATGATATGGAACCACAAATCAAACGAGTTGGGATAACACAACCTCTGAAGCAAGAAAAGAAGAAAAGTTTTCGTCAAATAGAAAAAGAAGTAGCTGAGTAAGTTTTTAATATTCAAAGTCTTTTCAAACATTCATTGAATGATTCACTCATACTTTTATGTGGCCCAAGTAGAAATTCATTTTACACCTGCGTTTTCATAATTAAGCAGATTATTTTATTTTAAAATTGACTTCAGAAACTCAAACATAACTGGAAACTCTTTTTGCATCCTCAAATATTACATTGACTTTTTGTTGATATCAAAGACAGTGACAACAAAGTTTCCCCTCCATGTTCAATGGCATTGTGCTTCATCTTCCCTGACTGTAATTTCCAAGGATATTTTTCTCTGTTTCTTTTGATACCATCCTTGTCCTCAGCATCCCAGCATTTAAACACCTAAATGCCCATTTGCATTGTTCTTAAACAATGTCAAATGTACCTTCTCCCATTGTCTTATACTTCCTTTATGCCTTTGTGTTTGTTCAGTTATAGTATACACATGGAGGTACATTCTTTTTTATTGTGTAGATACAAATGTACAAGGAATGTACACCCATCACTTGCTATCAAGAGGGGATTGGTCTATGGTACCATGAATAATGCAGAAAGCATTTATATGCAAGTCCCTTATACAAAATTGTATACTATTTGCAAGTCTTTTAATACAATGCAAAATAACATGTAACGTTTTGTTGATTATTTTGTCATGGTGTGTCATTTAGGAAATAATTACAACAAAAAAGGTCTAGAAATGTTCTCTATATAATGAGTATTTTTGCAAGTATTTTTAATCCTTAGGCATATATTTACACTTCAAAAACTTCACAATCTCATCCTGTTCCTTCTTCCAGATCCAAGAAACTCTTAAAAGAGGCCAAAAAGAAGTTAAAGGAATATGACAGAAGAGAGTCCAGGTTGAGTAGTTATCCACAAACTGCTCAGATTGACCCAGAGATTATCATGCGGGAACACAAGGTAAAGCTGGGTCAGCTTATGGCTCCATATCACTGAATCTGGGAAACAAAAATCTCTCAGTGATTTTTCCAGGGAAATGAACTCTTTTCTTGTTGGCCTATTGGGGTTTATATAATGTGGGGTTAAACCCAGAGCAGGCTGCACTCCTAGCCCATTTTTCATTGTATTACCTCAAGGCAGGGTCTCTCCTGTTACCCAGGCCATGTCTGGCTGCGGACTTGTGATCCTCTGGCTTCAGGCTCCAGAGTTGTTGGTATTCAAGGTGTGCCCCATCACACCCAGTGTATGTCACGTTTCATGAAGTAATGGAAAATAGTCTTGCATAAGTGATTAGGATAAAATGACAGACTTGGTACGTCTCTGTCCTATTAATTTCTGCCACTCAACAAAGGGTTCTTGTTTCTCTTTAGGAGTGTTGTATATGAATATTTTAGTCACCATGAACAGTCTTACTGGAAAACAATGTTGTTGTATGTATATGGATCCTACTTGCAACTCCTTGTACAAGTCCTCTTGACTTTACACAAGAAGTTGACTATATTCGTATAACTGGGGATTTTGGTAGTAAGATTTGAATTAGCAATGTTGTTATTAGGTTACACCAATGTTCGATTACTAAACATTATGTTTAGGCATTTATCCATTGATACTTGTGGATTATGCGCACCCTGTAGCTTTTGTGAATAATGAGGCCAAGAAAGTGGAACACATATACATGCTAGAGCCTCTACTATTATTTTATAATAATTTCTGAAAGTTGGAGCAATTTAAAGGGTTTGATTTATAATTCTGCCCCTAACTTATAATCTAAGGTTATCAGCGAGGTTTTTCTAAGGAATAACTGTAATCAGTGTTCCTAATCAAGAGTGGATCCTAGGTTATGGCACAAGCTTCTCCCTGCCTTCCCAGGGTTGTATTTGGCTCTTTGGATTTATGAAGAAATTAGAGGCAAGAGGAAAGTGTGCATGGCTATTATCTAAAATATGCCCCTCCAGAATAGTTGGTCCTCCCAGCACATAGGTTCCAAAACACTTTTTTCACCTGTCGTGTTCAGCCTGTCAAGACTTAACAGTCCAGGCCCAGAACATACTGAAGTATAATTGAGGGTCCCCTTTGCTAACATGTACCTATGCTATGTAATCACTTGTCAAGGAGCAGAGAATTTCTCCTATCACTGCTGCATTCATTTGTCCTAATGAAGATGATAACAGTGTCTTGGGAAAACCAAGAGTGAGCCATGGGGAATGTGTTCACACCAGATGGTTTCTTTAGGACATGATAGGTAGATTCATGCAGTTCCCTTTTACAGATTCACCTCTAAGGGGAGGTAGAACGTATGTGTTCCTGGCCTTTGTCATGATGGAAAACAAGAGACAAAAGTCCTAACAAATATTTTTTAAGTTTCATAAAGTTTAGTCCCCTTTTACACGCATGTAACTGATGCTGGTGCCATGATAATCCTTTGATGGATGGCTTGGTGAATGACAGTGCCATGGGGCACTCCTGGCAATATTTCATAGAGAAATGTCTTAAATTGAAACACTAGTAACACTACCTCAAAATATTAAGCATACTCAAAAACGATGAAAGATGTCCTGTAACTTTCTGAAGAAATAAATTAGGAATGTGGCATAGAATTTGTGGCCACTTTCCTATCTAACCTCTGTTTCTATTGTGACCCAGATTGAGCAAACCTAAACAGTATCCTCTAACTTCTCTAGAAAACATTCATATCATGGTTATCTATGCCAGAGGTGTTTTGCTTGGGTGCAATATTTAATGTGCACAGTTTTGTGGTGAAAAGTCTGAATTAGGACAAGTGATAGCTCTAGCTGCCCAAGTCTGCAAACAGTATAGTTGGTGTGCATCTGTAAGAAACTTGAGAACAAGAATTCCATAAAGTCATGTTGGTATAAAGAAGAAAATTATTCAAAAGCAAAAATGGGGAGAAACTGATAATCTGTCCCTCATGGAAAAGTTTACCATTAAAAAGCCAACAAGACAAGGTATGCTGCTCAGCATCCCAAAGGAGAGGGTACCCTCCGACCTCCAAGGTTAGATATTCACTATACTCAAAGGAACACCTTTAAGAATCCTCTGAGGAATGTATGTGATTAGCTGTGTACAGAATTAGTCCTCACCAAGCAAATGGCTCTCCCACTGTTGCCTGTGAGAGGTGAAGGAGAAGGAAGCAGCCAAAGTATAAATGGCCAGAGGAAAGAGGTCAGGGCTGGAAATGGGTGTTCGGCAGTGTGAGTGGATCCTTGAGGTTTCAAGAACTCTGAGGGAATTGAAAAGGCGAAAGAGGAAGGGACCGGTCTCCACATCAGGGGCTGCTGCACTGAGAAATAGAGTGGGTCCTGGGCAGTAGAGGGGGGATGACGTTACCGTTATCAATGTGACTGACCAGTGAAGCAGGAGAAGGACTTTAAAAAGCTGCTTTATAGTCCTCAACTTGTGCTGAATTACAGAATTGAAGGTACATCCTTACCATCGTTGCATCTGTTGTCAGACCTCAGAAACTAAGCAGGGTCCGGCCTGGTTAGTCCTTGGATGGGAGCCCACCTGGGAATACTGGGTGCTATAGGCTTGGGGACAAACCTAGCAGCCGACTCCTGAGACAACCAGCCATCAGAAACCCTATGAATAACAGACCAGCACTGCCAGTAGTGCCAGGCATGGCACCGTGTTGAGTAGTGTTTTATGTGTAGTACATAGGGTCACTATGAGTCGGATCCAACATGATGGCACCTAACAACAACAACAGCAACCAATTAATTGTAATGTATATTTTGTCTAAAAGCTCTCAGTCACTGATAAAAATAGTTTTTAATTTGGAACAAGTAGTACACAATATTACAGTGCAGTGGAGTATGAGTAACGGGTTAAGGATAGATGACTCGGTGCAAGGTTGGTGTGTATGTATAGAGAAACTGTGAACATTACTGGAATTGGTCACAGGAAGGGAGGCTCAAAAATCAGATGGAAAATTTTCAAAAGTTGTATGAGTAAGATATCACATAAATAACCCCGCAATACCTACAACTACCCATGGACATATTTCTAGGGTGTCTTTAGAAATGACAGTTTATAGAATGTAAACTCATTATTCATGACCACAAGGACATAACATTTCTGGACAGTGTAAGATAATTTGCCTTCATTGTTTTCTCAAAGTCTGAAGATGATACGGAGGAACAAAGTATCAAGCTTGTTGGGATAACACAGTCTTTGGAGCAAGATAAGGAGACAAGGGATCAAGTCGAAAAAGAGCTAGCCGAGTAAGATTTTAATATTTGAAAATTTTCAACCATTCACTGTGTGATTGAGCTGTAGTTTTACTAAACCACTAGTAGAAAATCCTTGTATACCTATGTTTCCATATTTAAACAGATTGTTATTTTAAAATTTTATTGGTCGTTGTTACACTGTGTTGTTTAGGAAATAATTACAAGAAACAAGGTTTGCAAATGTTCATTATACCATGAGTATTTGTGCAAGTATTTTTAATCCACATTCAGTTGGCTGATAAGTGTGGCTGGCCATAAGTATGTATTCTAGTTCCAAAAATGTATGTGTGACATAAAGTCCAAAAAGGGAAGACTCAGCTTTCTGCCATGTGGTAGGGAAGTGGACTGGACTGTTGTCGAGGGTCTGGCCCCCTTACGGGGCTGAGCAGTACAGTGGGTCTCTCATTCTAATCAATGTGTTCTCTATCAGTGTGGGACTGCGCATGTGTTTTCTGTCTGGAATTTTGTCATTGTGCTAGGAAAAGCCCCTACCTTTGTTCTTACAATAATCATTATATCTTTACCCAGTATCTCTTGATTTCCTTCTTTCCAAATCTCAGGCTTTTTTCTACCTCCACCCAGACTTTAAAGATGTTCCCATCTCTCTCCTTGTGTTACTTCGATCTCCTTGATGTTCTGTTTTGTTCTTCTTGTGCTGGGACTGAACCTGGAGCCTCTGGCATGTTAAGAGTGTAGTCCACCGCTGAACTATCCCCAGTCATCCCCAGTGGTTTTCCTGTGTGCTATGTTTTATTTTTCTACACCACGGCCTTAAAAACGTATGCACGTACAACACACCTCAGCCTGTCAAATTTACTTCATTAGATTTCTTTGGAATAGGTAGCTTGCAACAATTTAGAGAAGACCATAATATATTGGTTAGATTCTTTCATGTCGTAAAGCATAATATGTGTTTAAAGAATCACTAAATTTTTACATTTTAAAAACTTCACATACTCATCATGTTAATGCTTACAGATCCAGGAAACTCTTACAAATGGCCAAAATGAAATTAAAGGAATGTTACAGCAGTGACATTGATTTGCATCGTTTTCCACAAATGGCTCACTTGGACAAAGGTGTCAACATGCTCAGACATAAGGTAATGTTTAATCAGTTTGGGGGCCCTTGATCACTGAAACTGGGAAACAAAAATCTCTCGATGCTTTTTTTAGCGAAATGAAGTCTTGTTTGCCTCTTTGGGTTTGCAGAACATTAGGTTTGACTGAGGGCCTAGAAGATACTTTGCAAGTGCTCTATGGTGGGCTGCCCTCTAACCCATTTTTTATTGTTACCTAAATACATTGTTGCTCGTGAAACTCAATCTACCTCTGTCCTCAGTCTTGTGATCCACTCCCCTCAGCCTCCTGAGTTGCTGTGATTCATGGCATGCCCCACTCAGTCTCAAGCATATCATCTATTCATGAAGTAATTGTAAATAATTTTGCTTAAGTCATTAGGATAAAGTGACATACTTTGTACGATACAAATGTTTCCTTTGAGACAGTCATATAAAACAGTGTTCATTTTAACTGTAAGTGATACAATACCTAATTAAAAGCACATAATATAATAGAGGAAAACACTTTATCAGTTCTCAATATTTCTCCCTAAGGAACAAATGTAGATACGTGTTCCTTCATTATCCAGCCAGAAAAGGGACCTGTAGTTCTGTAGCACCAGAGTCAGAGGAAGCTTTGGCTCTGGATTTTCTGACAGGCCGTACCACATCTCCTCCCTATCATCCAGAGAGAGCTTGCTACAGCAGTCTGACCTGAACAGTTGGTGGGAAGGAATGAATTTGGGAATCTGGATTTCAGCATAGGGTCCAATACCTTCAGGACAGTGGCCCCAGCCTGACTCAGGTGGCCACGTCAGTTACTTCTGCTGAATCCAGGAGGTGCTGTTTGCACTGTGGTATATCATCTTGGCCTAATGAGGAGGAATTGGAACAAGTAAACCATAAATTTTAAGTGGACAAAAGGACTCTAGGACAGCAGAATCGGTGAACTTTTGTGAAGTACTGCCAATGTATTCCTGGCCTATGTCCGATTTATGTCCCTTGCAATGGTTTGCGGAATAAGTCAGGGAACCTAGTATAGAAGACCTTTAATGTTTGCTTATCTCCTGCCTAAAACATTAATATATTAGAACACAAATCAATATTGAAGTATTGCTAATCATAAGCATATATAACTCAGTATGGATGACATACTGTCTTAAGTACTTTATCTATATTCCCTAGTTCATACTCCCATCAGCCCAGTAGGGTGAATACTGTTATGATTTCTATTATATAGAAGAAAAAATGAAAAATAAAGGGGAAAAAAGGAAGGAAAGAGCATGACTGAGATGGTTAATGTGGTCAAGAACACACAGCTAGTAACTGGTAGAGCTGATCTTGACACGCAGGCATTGTGGCATCTGTGTGGATACTCCCTTCACACCCCTCCATGACGCATCCAGTTGTTACTGAACATGTCATGAGAGTGTTCCCCACGACCGCCATAGCTCTGGTCATTTATATATACACAAATTCCTAATGACAGACAGTGAGGTCTTGCTTAGATCCAAAAATAACTCTTACCACAAGGATATTGCCTGTGGTTTGCCATTTTAGTAATTCTGTTGATCTGACTATCTTATAGAATATAATTTGAAAACAAGAGGGCTGTTATTTCATTCCTAGAGCAGAGCCAATAGACCTTTTTTGTGAAGGGTCAGACAGTACTATGGTAGACTTTGCATGCCTTCAGCTCACTGTGGCAACCACTCCATAAGCTCTGAGTTAGAGCACCAGGTTGCCATAAAGAACATGCAGGGGATGGGGCCTGGTGGGGTTCTGGCAAGATTTTAACACAGAGACAGTTGATGTGCGAATTGGTAACAGCATGTTCAAAAAGATTTTTCCGTATTTCTTGTAGTTGCAAGAAGAACAGGATGGGAAAACAAAGACTCCCCGTAGTGCTCAGAAGACGCACCATCACCAAAAAAAGTAAAATTTAAAGCAGCATATAAATTTCTTTGATAGATTTTAAAGCTAATAAGCACTGTGATTGGTTGGGTTGGTTGGTTGGTGCCATTGAGTTGTATCCAACTCATAGCGACCCTCATAGGGTTTTCAATGGCTGTTTTGGGATTGCCTTGGAAGTGGATTGCCAGGCCCTTCTCCCATTTTTGTGGTGCTGGGAATTGAACTCGGGACCTCAGAGACTGCAGTGCAGCGCTCTACCAACTGAGCTAAATCCCAGCCCAAGTACTGTGATAGGAGAAGTATATCAGTCCTGATAATAAGTAAACCTGCATTAAGCCAGGTTGGAAGAATTCTGATTAAAGTTACTCACAATGCATAATTTTGAATTGGGAAGCCCCTATGGGGTGGAGCATGAGCTCTGCATGTGTGATGCCCTGGGCTTGATCCAAATAACACACACACACACACACACACACACACACACACACACACACACACACAGAGAGAGAGAGAGAGAGAGAGAGAGAGAGAGAGGAGTACCTTATTGTTCATATTTTCTCTAAATATAGGAAAATGATATAACTAGCAACTCATCTAATCTTCCAGTATTTCAGAATTGATATCATCATAGTTTGAGATGGCTTTTCAAAATTATATGGTATGTTAAATCTGGTGTGTGAGAATAATTATTTAAAATATACCTTTTAGGCTTGAAGTTGAAGATACACAGTTAAAATACAAAGCAATACAGAAAGGACAAAAAATAAAAGTGCTTCAGGAAAACCAGCGAAGTAAACATGAAGTATGGGGAACAAGTACTGATTTGGTATGTCCGTGTCCTACTAATTTCTGCCACTCAACAAAGGATTTTTGTTTCTCTTTAGTAGTATTATATTGAATATTTTATGCATCATAAATAGTCTCATTGAAAAACAATGTTTCATATTAATAATGATCCTACTTGCAACTCCTGGTATAAGTCCTCTGGACTTTGTAGAAGAAGTTGACTGAATTCATGTAATTGGTGATTTTGATAGTATGATTTGAATTAACAATATTGTTATTAGGTTACACCACTGGTTTATTCCTTAACCTCATGTTTAGGCATTTAATCCATTGATAAACTTGTGGATTTTGTCCACTTTCTAGCTGTTGTGAATAATGCAGCCCAAGAAATTGGAACACAAATATATGCTTGATACTCTGCTATTATTTTATAGTAACCTTTAAAATTTGAAAAAGTTTAAAGGGTTTGATGTATAATTCTTTGATGTATAATTCTGCATCTAACTTATACTTTAAGCTTATCAGTAATATTTTTATGGTGAATTAATTATAATTAGGATTACTCATAAAGAATGGATCCTGGGTCATTACACAGCATTCTCTCCCCTCTCCCAGGGAATGTATTTATCTGTATAGATTTTAATAAAGAAAATAGAAGCCAGAGGAAATATGTACATGGCTGTTTGCTGAAATATGATTGTACAGAATAATTGGTACTCCTAGCATGCAGGTTCAGAAATATTTTTTTTCACCATCAGCCTGTCAAGACTTAACAGTCCAGTCTCAGAATATACTGAAGTATAACTCAAGGTGCCATTTACTAACATGTACCTGTGCTATATAATCATTTGTCAGCAGCAGAGAATTCTCCTGTCACAACTGCTTTCCTTTGTAAAAATGAAGATGACAAGACTGCCTTGTGAAGATCAAGTAGGAGCAATGGGGAAGGTGTTCACAGCAGCTGGTTCCCTTAGATGGTGATAGCTAGATTCATGCAGTTCCATTACAGATTTACCTCTTAGGGGAGGTAGAACTTCTGTGTTCACTGGCCTTTGTCATGATGGAAAATAAGAAAAAATACTAAAAAATATTTTCCAAGATTTCATAAAATCTGGTTCCCTTTTACTAGCATGCAATCATGCACATGCCATGACCATCCTTTGGAGGAGATCTTTGTGAATGAAGGTGCCACGGGATAGTACCTGGCTATGTTTCACAGAGAAATGTCTTAAATCGAAACATTAGTAATGGTTGTTGTTGTTGTTGTTGTTGTTGTTAGGTGCTGTTGAGTTGTGTCTGGTTCATAGTGACCCTCATAAGGTTTTCAATGGCTGACTGTTTTGGGATTGCCTCAGGAGTGGATTGGCATGTCCTTCTCCCATATATTAGTAACACTACCCCAAAATATTAAGTATATTCAAAAATCATGATGTCCTATAATTTCTAAAGAAATGAATTAGGAATGTGGCATAGAATTCTTGGCCACTTTACTTTCTGTCCTGTGAATCAAGTGTTTATTGTGAGACAGGCTAAGCCAACCTAAGCAGTATCCTCTAACTTCTCTAGAAACCATTCATATCATGGGTACCTATGCCAGAGATGTTTTGCCTGGGTATAACAGTTGAGGTGCACAATTTTGAAGTGGGGACTCTGGATTAACAGAAGTGATAGCTCCAGCTGACTGAGTGTGTCCAAACAATGTGGTTGGTGTGCATATGAAAGAAACTTGAGAACCAGAATTCCGTAAAGTCATATTGGCATAGAGAAGGAAATTATTCAAAAGTGAAAAGCAAAAGAAACAGATAATCTGCCACTCATGGAAAAGTCTACCATTATAAAAGTCAACAAGATAAGGTATGCTGGTCAGCATCCTGAAGGAGAGGGCACCCTCCTACCCCAAAGATAGAAAATGACCACATTCAAAGTGACACCCTTAAGGACTCTCATAGAACACAGGTGATCAGCTGTCATTGGACATGCTCTTTATCAAGCAATAGATTCTGAGTTTATTGCCTGTGAGAAGTGAAGAAGGAAGCAACCAAATTATGAGTAACCTCAGTAAAGGGCACAGGGATGGGAATGTGTATTAGGCACTCTGAGTTGGAATCTTGAGTTTTAAAGAACTCTGAGAGAATTGAGGACACATATAAAGGGACAGCACTCCACAACGGGAACTGCTGCATTTAGAAATCAAGTGGGGACTGGGGAGCAAAGGAATGGTGTGTCACTGTTAGCAATTGCAACTGACCTGTCAAGCAGGATAAGGAGTTTTAAAAGGTTTTTAATGACCCTCAAATTTTTGTTGTAATTATAGAGTTGAAAATGCAATTTTTGTTTTGATGCTGTTAGTAACTGATAAAATGAGACTGTGTCGTATAGAATATTGGAGTCCATTGGGATATAAGTAACAGTGTGTTAGGGAGGCAACAGGAAGCAGGCCAAAATTATGTGTTTGTATATTAGAGAGCAGATTTAAATGTTAGAACTGGTCAATAGCAAGAGAATAATAGAAACTCCTGGAAGAATGCTTACAGAGAATGAGAGTATTTTCTCATTCCAAAGTCAGATGAAGATCAAAAATCAGATGAATATATTCTAAAAATTGTCTGAGTAAAACATGATTTAAATAAACCTGAAATCACTGGAACATCCAGCCAAGATGATTCTAGAGTGTCTTTAGATATGAAAACGTCAATATAATGATCATTGTAAAGAAGTTTTATTCATACTTATGAGTAAAGCCTTATATTTTTAGCAAGTAAACTCTGGCAATTTAAATTGCAGAAATGATAATGATCAAAGTCTAAATGAGTTTGAAGTATTTTGAGAAAAGTAATTATGTTAAGTCTGCTCTTACTAGTGACAGATTTATAGATGTAGACTCATCTTACTCATGACCTCATGAGACATAAAATTTTTAAGAAAGAAGACTGAGTCTCTAGACAGTTAAAAATAATTGACAATTATTTTTTCAGTCTGAAGACAATCTGGTACAGCAAAACAAATTTGTTGATTTGGCACGACCTCTGGAGCAAGAAAAGAAGGAAAAGAAGTAAGATTTTAATACTTGAAATCTATTTGGCCATTCATTGATTGACTTAGCTCTAATTTCACTATAACCAAAATTTAAATTCATTTTACACCTGCATTTTCATCTTACAACACAATATTTTAATTTTAAAATTTACTTCAGAAACACAACATTATTTGAAATTCTCTTTGAATGCCCAAATATTACATTGAATTTTTAGTGATTTCAAACACAATCACAGCAGCCACTTGGTGTGTACTGTCCACTGCTATGTCCTGCATCATCCCAGACTGTTATTTCTGAAGGTATTTTGCTCTCTTTCTTTTGGAAATGTCCTTGCCTTTAGCACTCCAACATTTTAATATCTAAAAGCCCATTTGTGTTTTTTAAAACAATATCAAATATTAGTGTATTTTCTTATATTTTCTTTTTGCCTCTTTCTTTTTTCCTTATAAAATACATCATGGATACACACTCTTTTTCATTGGATAGATGCATGCATACAAGGGATGTACAGCCATCCCTTGCTGTCCACATGGGATTGGCTCTAGAGTCCCCTGAAAAATCCACAGTGCATTCATGTGCAAGTCCCTAATACAAAACTGTGTAATATTTTCAAGTACTCTGCGCACATCATCCTCTACACTCTATATCACCCTGAGGTTAGTGATATTACAAGTTATTATATAATATTATAAAATATAATATATGTAATATATGTTATATATTCTAAACAATATATAATATATTGTATACTATATACTATATTATATAATGGAATATATTATATATAATATAATATAATATTATAAATTATTATATATGTAAAGTATTAGTAAAAATTGTCATACCGTGTTGTTCAGAAACTAATTACAAGGAACAAGGTCTGTACCTGTTGGTTATAGAATGAGTTTTATTCCAAATTTTCTTGATCCACACTCAGCTGAATGCTTGGATGCATAATCCACACATAAGTACTATGACATGTAAACCAATAATGAAACAAATACTCAGTTTTTACCATGGGTTAGAGAAATGGAATGTGTCCTGTGTTTTTGAAGCCCCTACCATGGATGTTTTGCCATTTGTTTGCTGAATATTTGACTTTGTTCTCTCATACTGATCAATATTTGTCTGTCATATAGCTGTCTTTCTGCACATGGTGTTGTCTCCCTGGCATCTTATCATTCTGCTAGCAAAAGCATCTACCTATGTTCTTAGAGTAGTCCATCAGTCTTTACCCAGTTTACTCTGTTGATTTTCTTTCTGCAGAAGCCCAGTCACCCCAGAGTCTTTAAAGATGTTCCCTCTCTGTTTTTTGTGACTTTGATCTCCTTGATGTTTTGGGTTATTTTGTGATTATTGTGCTGGGACTGAACCCGTGGCCTCAGACATGCCAAGTGTGCAGTCCACCACCATGTGAATTCCTGTCACACTCAACCTCTGTCCGGTGAGCTGGCTTTTCTTCTATGCCGAGGTCTCGAGGTGGCAAGAGTGTTTTTGTGTCTTTCAGACACACACCCCAGCGTGTAAACTTTACTGCATTAGAATGTTGTCAATCAGGTAGTTTGAAACTATTATGAAAATATCATATTGTATAGGTTAATTTCATTTATGTTATCAAGCCTAGTGTCCTTTAAAAATCATTAAATGTGTGCACCTGAAAAACCTCACATACTCAATTTGTACATCCTTGCAGATCCAAAAGGTTCTTAGAAAGGTCGAAAGAGAAATTGAATGGATATGAAAGCAGAGAGTGTCGTTTGCCAGAACATACTCAGCTCATCACAGAGATTAACATGTTAAAGCATAAGGTAATTTTTAATCAGTTTTGGGGCTACAGAGCACGTGATCTTGGAAAGTAAAATCTCTCAGTGCTCTTTGCAGTGGAATAAAATCTTTCCTTTTTCCTTTTCGTTCATTCATTCTTTCTTCCTTTTTTTTTTTTTTTTCTTTTTTTTTTTTTTGCTGCACTTGGGAGTTGAACACAGGGTCAGGCACATACTTTGCAAGTGCTCTACCCTGGGCCGTGGCCCAGCCCATTTTTTAAATTGTTTTTTGTATTGGGACAGGGCCTCGCTAACTTACCAGGCTAGGTTGCCTCTAACCTGGAACTTGCGATCCTCCTGCCTCAGCCTCCTGAGTTGCTGGGAATAAAATCATACCCTACTGCTTTGCTTAACAGGCATTAGGATAAAATGGCATACTTTGGATGATATAAATAATGTCTTCTTTCAGACAGTCACATAATCAGGCTTTTATTCTAACTCTAAACTTTGATGTAGTGTTAAAAACCCATAATCTAATAGAGGAGAACTACTTTATCAAATTCTCAATGTTTCATACTAAGGAACAAATGTAGATATGCCTTCTTCATTTTTGTCCCTGGAAATGGGATGTATAGGTCAGTAGCACTGACCTAGAGGAAGCTTTGGCTCTGGATTTCTGATAGGCCATACCACATATCCTCCCTGTCCTTATGAGAGTGCTTGCTACAGCAGTGTGGCCTGAATGGTTGGTGGGAAGGAATGAATTTGGGAATCTGAATTTCATGAGAGAGCCCAGTATCTTTAGGGCAGTGGCTCTAGCCTGCCTCAGATGGCCATGCCAGTTACCTCCTGCTGAATCCAGGTGGTGCCATTTGCACTGCGTCATGTGATCATGGCCCACTGAGGAGCACTGAGAGCAAGTAAGCTCTGAACTGTAAGTGAACATAAGTACTCTAGGCCAGTGGAGTTGGTGAACTTTTTGTGAAGTACCTGGGGGTGTATTCTGGGCCTCAGCCCCTTTTTTCTGCCACTTTTGATGGTATGAAGAATGATTTAGGGTATTTTCTGTAGATACATCTACCTTGAGTTGTCACATGCCTAAAGGGTTAAACTTTATTAGAACACAAAATAATGTCACAAACTAATGCTGACTGCCAGTCTGTGTAACTCGTGTTGTGCTGCATACTCACCTACTTACTTCAGGTAAATTCTCTGGGTCAGTGTTCCCACCAGCTTAGTAAGGTAGATAACATTATTTCCATTTTATAGGTAAATAAGTGGAAAAAAGAAGAAAAACAAGACAGAGATGTTTAACATGCTCAAAAAACAAGCAAACCAACAAACAAAAAAACAAAACAAAACAAAACAAAAACTAAACCAAACCAACCAAACAAACAAACAAAACCAGCTAGTAACTGGTAGAGCTGGGACTGAGACTCAGCCCCTCAGACTTTTCCATGAAACATCTAATTGTTCCTGAAAGTTTCCCACCAATGCCATAGCTTCCATCACTTATATATGAAAATGTCTACTTCCAGTCAGTCAGATGATGCTTAGATCTGAAATATGAACACTTACTTCAGGGATATCACCTCTTTTTCCCATTTCACGATTCTGGCCATTTGCATATCTGACAGGGTATAACTTGAAAACAAGAATGCTGTTAATCTCAGTCCTAGAATAAGGTCAGTGCCCTTTTTTGGTGAAGATTTAGGCAGTGTTACATTTGGCTTCGTGGCTGTGAGATCTCTGTTGTATCATCTCCATAAGCTCTGCAGTTAGAGCACCAAAGTCACCCTAAGGAGTGTGCAGGTGAAGGAGTCTGGCTGTGTTCCAGCCAGATTTCAACACATGGATAGTTGATGTGTGAACTGGTAACAGAATATTGTTGTTGTTGTTGTTAGGTGCTGTCGAGTTGGTATCCGACTCACTGCGACACTCATAGGGTTTTCAATGGCTGTTTCGGGATTGCCTTGGGAATGGATTGCCAGGCCCTTTTCCCATTTTTGTGGTGCTGGGAACTGAACTCTGGTCCTCAGGGACTGCAGCGCAGTGCTCTACCAACTGAGCTAAATCCCAGCCCAACAAAATATTAGAAAAGTTTTCCTCTTTCTTTCTTGTAGTTGCTAGAAGAACAGGATCGCAACACAGAGGCTGTTCGAAGTGCTGCCAAGATGCAATATCACCTAAAAAGGTTTAATTTAAAGCAACATACAAGTTACTTTGCGTATTTTTAAAATAAATAAGAACTGTGATAGGAGAATTCTATCAGTTATGTGAATAAGTGGACCTCTGTCAAGGGAAAGATTCTGCTTGAAGTTACTTGTAATGCATAAAGCAGAATTTGGGAAGCCCCCGTGGGATAGAATGTGAGCTTGGCATGTGTGAGGCCCTGGGCTTGATCCCCAACCACACTACAAGAAAAAGAAAATTCATTATTGTTTATATTATCCATAAATTTATGAAAAATGATACACTTAGCAAATCATCTACTCTTCAAATATTTCAGAATTGATGTAATTGCAGTTTCAGGTGAGTGTTGTAAAAATGGTATGGTATTTTAAAGATTCATCTGTGAGAATAATTATAAAATATACATTTCAGAATTGAACTTGAAAATTCAGAGCTAAGACTTAAAATAAAAAAGCAAGCTGAGAACTTTCAGAAAGACCCACAAAATTTTGGCCAAAAACAGGTAAGAAGTGCCAACCTGGTAATTCAATCTCTTACTAATGTCTCTATACTAAAAAGAATCTTTCTTTCTTTCTTTAACAGTAGTACATATGAATAATATAGGCAACATGAAAAGTCTCATTGATAAAAGTGCTGTCATATTGATATTGGTCCTAGTTTCCTTCTCCTACTATATGTCCCATGACTTTATAGAAGAAGTTGACTGAATTAATGTAATTAGTGATTTTGGTGGTAAGATTTTAATAAAAACATTTACTATGATCTTAAAGTTCATGAAACATGATGCTTAGCCATTTATCCATTGATAAACATGTGGATTATTTCCACCTTTTGGCTATTGTGTATAAATGCTACCCAGGGAATTAGATTAGAAATACCTCTTTAAGTCCCTGCTAATGTTGTATAGCTGGCAGCGGTAGCATTGCGGTGTCAGATCTTGGAAGCTAAGCAGGACTGGGCCTGGTTAGTACTTGGATGGGAGACTTCCTGGGAACACCAGGTGCTGTAGGCTTAGGAGAAGAACCCAGCAACCCACTCCCAAAAAACAGCCATTGAAAACACTATGAATAGCAGAGAAACACTGACAATAGTGTTTTGCCTGTTGTATGTAGGGTTGCTAGAGTTAGACACTGATCAATGGCACCTGACAACAACCATGTTGTATAATAACTTTTAAACTTTCAAGAAATTTAAATGATTTGATATATAATTCAGTGTGTACCTTATAATCTAAGCCTATCAGTGAGGTTTTTAGAATGAGTTACTTGTAATCAGGAATCCTCATTAAGGGGTTTCAAGAGCTCTGAGAGGATTGAAAAGGACAAATGGAAAGGGTCAGGAATCCCCAATGGGGATTGCTGCATTTTGAAATAAAGTGGACCCAGGGGAACAACGAAAGGGTGTCTTCACTGTTAGCACTTGGGACTGACCAGTGAGCAGGATAAAGACTTTGAAAAGATTCTTGATGACCCTCAAATTTTCATTGGAATTTTAGAATTCAAAATATATTTTGGGTTAAACCTTTAAGTAACTTATAAAAAGAGTTTGGATGAGAATGTGTAGTAAAGAATATTAGAGTCCAGAGGAACATAGCAGGGTGTTAGGGAAGTGATAGGAATCAAGGCCAAAGTATGTTTCTATGCATTATGGAGAAGACTTAAACTTTAAAGAGAGTTGGATGGTAGCAAAAAAATAATAGAAACTCCTGGAAGAATGCTTACAAAGAAGGAGAATATTTTTCCCATTACAAAGTCAGGTGAGGATGAAAAATAAGATGGAAATTTTCTAATTATTGTCTGAGTAAAATATGATTTAAATAAACACAAAATACCTAGAATCACTAGTAAAATTATTTCTAGGGTATCTTTAGAAACCAAAATGTCCATATACTCATTCTTTGAAAAAAAGTTTATTAACATATAATGAGTAACACCCTGTAATTTTCACTTTTAAATTCTGGCTATATATATTGCCAAAAGGACAATGTTCAAATTATAAATAAATGTGAGGTATTGTAAGAAATGATATTATACAGGAAGTCTGGTCTTACAGGTGAAAGGTTTTTGAATGTAAATGCATACTACTGATGACTTCATGAGACATAATCTTTTTAACAAAAAAATGAGTCTCTAAATACATAAAAATAAAATCTCTTTATTATTTCTTCAAAGTGGGAAGATTGTAAGAAAAAAGAAACCAAACTTGCTCAGATTGAAAAAACTCAGGAAGAAGAAAAGATGCACAATAATAAACTCCAAACACAGCTAAACGTGTAAGATTTTAATATTGAAAAACTTTTGGGCCATGCATTGATTGCTTTAGCTGCAGTTTTACTAAAAACCAAACACAAATTCATTTTATACTTGCATTTTCATCATTCAACAAATAATTTTAAATTTTACTTCAGAAACTCAGAAGATGATTGGAAGGTCCTTGTGAATGCCCAGATAGTCCATCAACTTTTTAATGATTTCAGACAAAATCACAAGCACCCACTGTATCTGCCATCACTGCACTTTCCTTCATCTATACTGAGTTGTTGTTTCTGAAGATATTTTTGTTCTCTTTCTTTCTTTTGGTAGGGTCCTTGTCTAAAGCATCCCAACATTTTAATATTTAGAAGCCCATTAGGGGCTGGGATTTAGCTCAGTTGGTAGAGCACTGCTCTGCAGTCTCTGAGGTCCCAAGTTCAATTCCCAGCACCGCAAAAATGGGAGAAGGACCTGGCAATCCACTCCCAAGGCAATCCCGAAACAATCAGCCATTGAAAACCTTATGAGGGTCGCTATGAGTCGGATACCGACTCGACAGCACCTAACAACAACAACAACAACAACAAGAAGTCCATTAGTGTTGTTCTTTAACAATGACGGAATTCCCCTGTCCTCATATGTATTCATTTTGCCACATTCTTTTGACAGGTATATAATATATCCTAGAGATACCGCTTTCCCATGGGGAGATCCATGTGCACATGTTGTCCACGATGTGTGTACAGTCATCCCTAGGTATCAGCAGGCATAGGCTCTAGAGCTGTTTGAAGTGCTACCAATTTGCAAGATCACCTTAAAACGTATAATTTAAAGCAGCATACAAATTACCTTGAGTGTTTGTAAAGCAAATAAACAGTGTAGTAGGAGAATTCTGTCAGTTATGAGGATAAGTGGACCTGTGTTAAGCCAGGGCAAGAATTTTACTTGATATTGCTTGCCATGCACAAAGTACAATTTGGGAAGCATTTCAGGGGTAGAGCATGAAGTTTGCACATAGGGGGCCCTAGAGTGATCCCCAGTCACAGTAATAGCAACAAGAAGTGCACTATCATGCACATTCTCCACTTACTTTCAAAAACAATGATGCTCATGTTGGTGTTAGTTGCCATGGAGTGTGGTCTGACTTAGAGCGACCCAGTGCACACAGAATGAAGCATTCCCAGATGCTGTGCCATACCTGGCATTATGTCAAAGCTTCTTGCTATCATAGGGCTTTCCATAGCTGATTGTTTCAGGTGTGGGCTACCAGGTCCTTCCCCCATTTCTGCAGTGCTAGTGATCAAACCCAGTGCTTCACAGAGCACAGAACAGCAATCTACCAACCGAGTTAAATAAAAGATACTGTTAGCAAACCCTCTACTCTTCAAATATCTCCAATTGATATAATCACGGTTTCTGATGTGTATTCCAAAATTATGTAGTATTTTTAAATTTTGTCTGAGGATAATTTATGAAAAATTCTTATTTTAGGCTTATGCATGAGATGACAGAGTTAAAACTTAAAATCTCAGAGCAGGCTGAGAACATTAAGCAGCTTCAGAAAGACCAACGAGATAAGCAAACAATGGTAAGAAATACAAAGTGGGGAATTCAGTCTCTTATTATTTACCCTACACTACAAAGGATCTGTTTCTCTTTTTAGTAGGATATAATTTAGGCAACATGAATAGTCTCCTTGAAAAATTGTTTGTTTATTGATATGGATCCTAATTACCACTCCTACCACACATGCTCTTGTCTTTTCAGAACAAGTTAACTGAATTCACATAATTGCTGACTTTGGTACAAAAATTTTAATGAAAACCATTATTATTATCTTAAACCATTGCTTTATCCATGACACATTATGGTTAGCCATTTATCCATTGATAAATGCGGGTTATTTCCACCTCTTAGCTATTCTGAATAATACTGCCTAGGAAATTAGATCACAAATACCTGTTTAATTCTCTGATAATATTTTATAACTTTGAAACATTCATGAAATTTAGATGATATGATATATAATTCTGTATCTAACTCACATTCTAAGCTTTTTCTGAGGCTTTTAGAATATATTCCATGTAATCAGGATTTTTGATCAAGAATGGATCATAGGTCCATCCACAGGCACATCCTATCTGCACCCAGAGAATGTGTTTTCCTCTTTGGATTGTGATAGAGAAAACAGAGGGCAGTTGAGAAGTGTACATGGCTGCTTGCACAAATACTGTTGTCTGAAGTCACTGGTGTGCTTAGCACTGCAGGTTCAGCAATGGTTTTTTCGCCAGTGCTCATCACCTTTCAAGGACTTGGAGTCCAGTGTCAGCATGTGCTGATGTATAATTCAGAGGCCAGTTTACTGACATCTACGAAACCCACAAAATTATTTGCAAAGGAGGAGACAATTCTCTCGTCCCTGGTGCTTTCCTTCATATAGATGAAGAGCACAAGACTGCCTTGTGTGTACGCCATGGGATCAGTGTGCTGGTTTCTTTGGGTCATGGTAGCTAGATTGATGTAGTTTCATTCTACATATTCACTTTTCTGGGGAGGTAGAACTTTTGTGTTGACTGATCTTACTCATGGTTGAAGACAAGAAAAAAACATAGAATACTGTTTTTACACATCTCATAAAATTTAGCCTCCACTACTAGCCTGCGTTTCACACACATGCCGTGACAATCCGTGGTCCTCTGTGAAGGAGGGTACAGGAGACATCGTTTAGCTGGGCATGAGGCAGAAGTGTATGAAAATGGAAGGGTTCCTAGGAGCACCTCAGATAGTAAAAATAATCAAAATGATGGACGATGTTCAGTAGATTCCCAAAGAAATGAATTAGGAATGTGGTATATAGCATCATGACCACTTTCATTTCCACTCTGTGAATCAAATTTTAATGGGAGACAGGTTTGAGGCAAACCAACCAGTAGCTGCTGACTTCTCCAGAAGGTGTTCACATCGTGCACCCTAAGCCAATGACTTTTTACCTGGGGTAAATATTTGATATGCACAATTGTGGGGCGAAGAATGTGGTTTAGCCAGAAGCGATAGCTCTAGTCTACCTTGTCTCCAAATAATGTCATCAGTGTGGATCTGAGAGAAACCAAGGGCAAGACTTCCATAAGTCATGTTATTGGCCCAGAGAAGGGAATTATTCCAAAGCAAAGAGGGGAAGAAACTGATAATCGGCCCCTCATGGAAAAGTCCCCCATAATAGAGAGTAGTCAATGGGACAGGGTGTGCTGGTCAGCATCCTGAAGGTGAGGGTACCCTCCTACCCCAAGGTTAGAAAGTCACTGCACTCAAGGTACCACCCAGGAGTGAGAATCCCCTGAGCATGAATATGATGAGCCCTTTACAGAATTATCTGTTCACCAAGCAAATGCTTCTGTGGCTATTGGCTGTGAGAAGTGAAGGGGAAGGGAGCCTCCAGATTATAAATAACCAGAGGAAAGAGGTCAGGACTGGAAATGCGCATTACTCACTCTTGAGTTGGAGCTGGGAGGTTTCAGGAATCCTGAGAGAACTGGAAAAGAGAAATAAGAAGAGACAGGTCTCCACCTCAGGGGCTGCTGCAATGAGAAATAAGGTGGGGCTGGGTTAGTAAAGGGAGGGTGTGGTAACTGTTAGCATTTGGAACTGACTAGTCAGCAGGATGAGGTCTTTAAAAAGGTTCTGGCAGACCCTCATGTTTTTGTTGGAATTACAGAATTGAAATGCGATTTTTGTGTAAATGCTATTGTTGTTTTTAGGTGCTGAGTCAGGATTTGGCTCATAATGACCCTACATACAGTAGGGGACACACTATTGTTGGTGCTTCCCTGCTATTCAAGGGTTTTCAATGGCTGATTGTTTTTTGGGAGTGGGTTGCCTGGTTCTTCTCCCAAGCGTACAGAACCTGGTATTCCCAGGTGGTCTCCCATCCAAGTAGTAACTAGACCTGAGCTTGCTTGGCTTCTGATCTGATGGGATTGGACGCCACAGTTGTACGGCTTCAGGCCTAAATGCTGTCAGTAACTGGTAAAAAATAGAGTTGTGGGTGATATTCTGTTACAGTAAAGAATATTAGAGCCCAATGGGATGTGAGTACCAGTGTTATAAGGAAGCAACATGAAGCAGGACAAAATTATGTGTCTGTGTATTAGAGAGAATACTTAAACGTTAGAGAGAATTGGTCAATAGAAAGAGAATAATGGAAACTCCTGGAAGAATGCTTGCAGAGAATGAGAGTATTTTCTCATTGCAAAATCAGGCCAGGATCAAATGTCTGATGGATATTTTCAGAAAAGTCTCAGAGTAAAAAATGTTTTAAACAAACCTGAAATCCCTAGAAATTCTAGTAAAGTTGTGTCTAGGGTGTCTTTAGACATGAAAATGTTAATGTAACCACACTTTGAAAACAATTTCCTATTATAGCTGTGAGTAAATCCTTCATGTTTTAGCAGGTAAACTCTGGCTTTTTAAATTGCAGAAATGATGCTGATCAAAGTACAAATAGAAGGGATGTGTTTGAAGAACAGTCACTGCATTTGAAGTCTGTACTTACTGGTGACAGGTTTATAGAATTTAAACTCATATTACTCATGATCACTGTATCTCTAATTTTTAAGAAAAGAAGACTGAATCTTCAGACAGATAAAAATAATTTCCCTTTATTGTTTTTTCAAAGTCTGGTGATGATAGAAAACAACCAAACGAAGCTGTTCTGCTGAAACAGTCTATAGAGCAGATGAAGGAGCAAAACAGTGAACTCCAAAAAGCACTAACTGGGTAAGGTTTTAATATGTGAAATCTATTTGGCCATTCCCTGATTGATTTAGCTGCAGTTTTACTTAAAACCAAGTACAAATTCAGTGTGTATCTGCATTTTCATAATTAAACAGACTATTTTAAATTTTACTTCAGAAACTCAGAGGATAATGGGAAAGTATTCTGAATGCAAATTATTACGTTGATATTTTAATGATTTCAAATGCAAATACAATGGCCTTTGGGTATCTACCGTCTACTACACTTTCCTTCATCTACCCTGAGTTATTTCTGAAGATATTTTTGTTCTCTTTCTTTCTTCTGGTAGGGTCCTTGTCTAAAGCATCCCAACATTTTAATATCTAGAAGCCCATTAGTGTTGTTCTTTAACAATGCCAGATATTACCCTGTCCTCATATGTATTCATTTTGCCACATTCTTTTGACAGGTATAGAATATATCCTAGAGAGGACGCTTTTCCCCTGGGTAGATTCATGTGCACATGTTGGCCACGATGTGTGTACAGTCAACCCTAGGTATCAGCAGGTGTAGGCTCTAGACCTGTCGGAAGTGCTACCAATTTGCAAGATCACCTTAAAACGTATAATTTAAAGCAGCATACAAATTACCTTGAGTGTTTGTAAAGCAAATAAGCAGTGTAGTGGGACAATTCTATCAGTTATGAGAATAAGTGGACCTATGTTAAGCCAGGGCAAGAATTTTACTTGATGTTGCTTGCCATGCACAAAGTAGAATTTGGGAAGCATTTCAGGGGTAGAGCATGAAGTTTGCACATAGGGGGCCCTAGAGTGATCCCCAGTCACAGTAATAGCAACAAGAAGTGCACTATCATGCATTCTCCACTTACTTTCAAAAACAATGATGCTCATGTTGGTGTTAGTTGCCATGGAGTGTGGTCTGACTTAGAGCGACCCAGTGCACACAGAATGAAGCATTCCCAGATGCTGTGCCATACCTGGCATTATGTCAAAGCTTCTTGCTATCATAGGGCTTTCCATAGCTGATTGTTTCAGGTGTGGGCTACCAGGTCCTTCCCCCATTTCTGCAGTGCTAGTGATCAAACCCAGTGCTTCACAGAGCACAAAACAGCAATCTACCAACTGAGTTAAACAAAAGATACAGTTAGTAAACCCTCTAACTTTTGAAATATCTCCGATTCATGTAATCATGGTTTCTGATGTGTATTCTAAAATTATGTAGTATTTTAAAATTTTGTCTGAGGATAATTTTTGAAAAATTCATATTTTAGGCTTGTACATGAGATGACCGATTTAAAACTTACAATCACAGGGGAGGCTGAGAACATTAAGCAACCTCAGAAAGATCAACGAGATAAGCAAACAATGGTAAGAAATACAAAGTGGGGAATTCAGTCTCTTATTATTTACCCTACACTACAAAGGATCTGTTTCTCTTTTTAGTAGGATATAATTTAGGCAACATGAATAGTCTCATTGAAAAAATTGTTTGTTGTATTGATATGGATCCTAATTACCACTCCTACCACACATGCTCTTGTCTTTTCAGAGCAAATTGACTGAATTCACATAATTGCTGACTTTGGTACGAAAATTTTAATGAAAACCATTATTATTATCTTAAACCATTGTTTCATCCATGACACATTTTGGTTAGCCATTTATCCATTGATAAATGTGGATTATTTCCACCTCTTAGCTATTCTGAATAATACTGCCTAAGAAAATGGATCACAAATACCTCTTTAATTCCCTGATAATATGTTATAACTTTGAAACATTCATGAAATTTAGATATGATATATAATTCTGAATCTAACTCATATTCTAACCTTTCCCTGAGGCTTTTAGAATATATTCCATGTAATCAGGATTTTTGATCAAGAATGGATCATAGGTCCATCCACAGGCACATCCTATCTGCACCCAGAGAATGTGTTTTCCCCTTTGGATTGTGATAGAGAAAACAGAGGGCAGTCGAGAAGTGTACATGGCTGCTTGCACAAATACTGTTGTCTGAAGTCACTGGTGTGCTTAGCACTGCAGGTTCAGCAATGGTTTTTCCGCCAGTGCTCATCACCTTTCAAGGACTTGGAGTCCAGTGTCAGCATGTGCTGATGTATAATTCAGAGGCCAGTTTACTGACATCTACAAAACCCACAAAATTATTTTCCAAGGAGGAGACAATTCTCTCGTTCCTGGTGCTTTCCTTCATATAGATGAAGAGCACAAGACTGCCTTGTGTGTACGCCATGGGATCAGTGTGCTGGTTTCTTTGGGTCATGGTAGCTAGATTGATGTAGTTTCATTCTACAAATTCACTTTTCTGGGGAGGTAGAACTTTTGTGTTGACTGGTCTTTCTCATGGTTGAAGACAAGAAAAAAAAAATAGAATACTGTTTTTACACATCTCATAAAATTTAGCCTCCAGTACTAGCCTGTGTTTCATGCACATGCCGTGACAATCCGTGGTCCTCTGTGAAGGAGGGTACAGGAGACATCGCTTAGCTGGGTATGAGGCAGAAGTGTATGAAAATGGAAGGGTTCCTAGGAGCACCTCAGATAGTAAAAATAATCAAAATGATGGATGATGTTCAGTAGATTCCCAAAGAAATGAATTAGGAATGTGGTATATAGCATTATGACCACTTTCATTTCCACTCTGTGAATCAAATTTTAATGGGAGACAGGTTTGAGACAAACCAACCAGTAGCTGCTGACTTCTCTAGAAGGTGTTCGCATCGTGCACCCTAAGCCAATGACTTTTTACCTGGGGTAAATATTTGATATGCATAATTGTGGGGCGAAGAATGTGGTTTAGCCTGAAGCGATAGCTCTAGCCTGCCTTGTCTCTAAACAGTGCAGTCAGTGTGGATCTGAGAGAAACCGAGAGCGAGACTTCCATAAGTCATGTTATTGGCCCAGAGAAGGGAATTATTCCAAAGCAAAGAGGGGAAGAAACTGATAATCGGCCCCTCATGGAAAAGTCCCCCATAATAGAAAGAAGTCAATGGGACAGGGTGTGCTGGTCAGCATCCTGAAGGTGAGGGTACCCTCCTACCCCGAGGTTAGAAAGTCACCGCACTCAAGGTACCACCCAGGAGTGAGAATCCCCTGAGCATGAATATGATGAGCCCTTTACAGAATTATCTGTTCACCCAGTAAATGCTTCTGCGGCTATTGCCTGTGAGAAGTGAAGGGGAAGGGAGCCTCCAGATTATAAATAACCAGAGGAAAGAGGTCACGACTGGAAATGCGCATTACACACTCTGAGTTGGAGCTGGGAGGTTTCCAGAATTCTGAGAGAACTGGAAAAGAGAAATAAGAAGAGACAGGTCTCCATCTCAGGGGCTGCTGCAATGAGAAATAAAGTGGGGCTGGGTTAGTAAAGGGAGGGTGTGGTAACTGTTAGCATTTGGAACTGACTAGTCAGCAGGATGAGGTCTTTAAAAAGGTTCTGGCAGACCCTCATGTTTTTGTTGGAATTACAGAATTGAAATGCGATTTTTGTGTAAATGCTCTTGTTGTTTTTAGGTGCTGAGTGGGGATTGGACTCATAGTGACCCTGTACACAGTAGGGGACACACCACTGTTGGTGCTTCTCTGCTATTTAAGGGTTTTCAATGGCTGATTGTTTTTTGGGAGTGGGTTGCCTGGTTCTTCTCCCAAGCCTACAGCACCTGGTATTCCTAGGTTGTCTCCCTTTCAAGGACTAATCTGAGCTGACCCTGCTTTACTTTTGATCTGATGGGATCATACACTGCTGTGGTATGGCTGCATGTGTAAATGCTGTGAGTTGTTTGTTGCTGTTGGGTGCTGTCAAGTTGATGTCTGAGTCATAGTGTCCCTACATACAACAGGCAAAACACTATTGGTAGTGCTTCTCTGCTATTCAGAGGGTTTTCAATTGAAGATAGTTTTTTGGGGAGTGGGCTGCCAGGTCCTTCTCCCAAATGCTGTTAGTAACTGCTAAAAAAACTTAGATTTATAGGTGAGATCATTTTACATTAAAGAACATCAGAGCCCAATGGGATGTGAGTACCAGTGTTTTAAGGAACGACATAATTATGTGTCTGTGTATTAGAGAGAAGACTTAAATGTTAGAGAGAATTGGTCAATAATAAGAGAATAATGGAAACTCCTGGAAGAATGCTTGCAGAGAATGAGAATATTTTCTCATTCCAAAATCAGGTCAGGATCAAAAATCTGATGGATATTTTCAGAAAAGTGTTAGAGTGAAATATGCTTTAAACAAACCTGAAATCCCTAGAAATTTTAGTAAAGATGTGTCTAGGGTGTCTTTAGCCATGAAAATGTCAATATAACCACACTCTGAAAATAATATTCTTTTATACTTGTGAGTAAATCCTTGTACTTTTTGGCAGATAAACTCTGGCTTTTTAAATTGCAGAAATGATACTGATCAAATTACAGATAAATGGGATGTGTTCTAGGAAAAGTCATTACATTTGAAGTCCGTACTTACTGGTGACAGGTTTATAGAATTTAAACTCATATTATTCATGATCACCATATCTCTAATTT
>VMDO01013809.1:43457-57084 GCA_007922755.1 Pedetes capensis | reverse complement strand
AAAAGACACACGGCACTAGGAAAGACTGTTGCAAAAGACCTCTCTATATGCTGAAAGTAAAGATATCACACTGAAGACAAAGGTGTGCCTGTCTTATACCATGGTATTTTCTGTTGCATCATATGCCTATGAAAGCTGGACAGTGAATAAAGGAGAGAGGAGAAGAATTGACGTTTTTGAATTATGGTGCTGAAGACGAATATTTAATATACCATAGACTGTCAAAACAACCAACAGCCCTGTCCTAGAAGTACAATCAGAGTGTTCCTTGGAAGCATGGATGGCTATATGGCCTCTTATGTATTTTGAACATGTTTTCAGGAGGGACCAATCCCTGGAGCAGGACATCATGTTTGGGAGAGTGGCAGGTTTATGAAGAAAAGAAGACCCTCAACTAGATGGGTTAACACAGTGGCTATGACAATGGGCTTAAACATAAAAAAGATCATGTGCACAGCACAGTGTCGAGTGATGTTTTGTACAATTGTACATAGGGTCAGTATGAGTCAGATCTGTCTCTATGGCACCTAACAAGAACAACATCAGGTAAATATCACTAGTCCGTCTTCAATCAATGGATGCCCCTTCCTTCTTTCCTTCCTTCCTTCCTTCCTTCCTTCCTTCCTTCCTTCCTCTCTCTCTCTCTCTCTCTCTCTCTTTCTTTCTTTCTTTCTTTTTTTCCTTCTTTTTTTTTTTTTTTTGATGCAGAATCTTAGTATATAGCCTAGGCTGGCCTGGAGCTCAAGATCCTCTTCCTCTGCCTCCTGAGTGCTAGGATTTCATGCTTGCTGCCTCACCCAACTTCAGTACCTTGTTTAAGGTCACGTAGCTCAGTAGGTAATAGAGGTAGTTAGTGCTGGACATCTAAGCAAAATCTTGTTCTTTTTTTACAATACCAGAGCCTACAAAAATGTTCCATGAGTTGAGTATGGCTGGCAGGAGAACTGTGTGAACAATGATTCTGAGGCCATATCCAGGATCTACAACAACAAATCAAAAACAAATACTTCTATTAAAGTGCTGTATGTTTTAACACAGTGAATAACACCCTGCTGATTCTTGAACATTTCAAAAAATAAATAAACAACAATTTATATACAGTGGTCATGAGCAGTATTTTGAAAGGAACCATTCCCTCCCCACCTCTCTTTCTCTCACACATACACACATTTTTAAATTAATTAATTAATTGATTTGTTTATTTTTGCAGAGCTAGGGATTGAGCTCAGGGGCTTGTGCCTGCTAGTTGTGTGCTCTACGACAGAGCTCCTGTCCCAGCCCTAAGGATCTATATTTCTTATAACAATCAAATTTTCTATCTAAAGCATATTTTGCTTGTCATTTCCCTAATAATTTTCGGTACTTCACCTTTATCTAATGAATAGATTGTTTTGGTATGGCCCCTACCTACCTTCCCTGGCTTTTTTTTTTTTAATCTGTGTGGTTTTCTCTGCCTAGCATGTTTATACAGCACATTAAAATTATCTTAATTATTTCAAATTATAGCTTCATCGAAAAGTAGAATGCTTCTATTACTAGTAATGTCTACCCAGAGCCTAGGAGTCAGAGAAGGTAGAAGGAATAACTGTGCTATATTATAGAGTATGGCTGGAGTTTAGCTCATTGGTGGAGTGCTTGCTCTGCACACTCTGAGGCCCTGGGTTGGATTCACAGCAGTGCAAAAATGGGAGAAGGACCTGGCAGCCCACTCCCAGAACATCAGCCACCGAAAACTCTATGGATAGCAGAGAAGCACTGACACAGTGCCAGACATGGCACAGTGCTGGGAGTGTTTCGTTCTGTTCTGCATAGGGTCACTATGAGTTAGATGTGACTCAGTGGCACCTAACAATAATTATAGAGGATAAAAAAATTTTTTTTTCAGTGTTGTGGATCAAACTTAGGGCCTTATCCATGCAAGGCAAGCACTCTAACATTGAGCTTAATTACCTAGCTGGCCTTAAACATTTGCCATCTTCCTCCCTTATTCTTTGAGTGCTATGCTACCAAGCCTAACTTTAATTGAACTTTTAAAATATGGTATAATATAGAGGTTATTGTTAGAGACCTTACAGTTTAACTACATACTTATTGATTGTATGCTTCAGGGAAATTACTTAAACCCTCGGAAATTTTGGTTTCTTTCTCTCTGTAGCATCTGACTCTTAGATATTTATTATAATTTGCTTTGAAACCTAGCACCAGGTCATCTTTTGTTTGCTTGTTTTGTTTTTGTTCAAATGTTCCCTGTGTGCTTAAAAAGCAAGTGTATTTTCTAACTATTGAATTCAGAGCTCTATAGCTGTAGCCCTGTGGCATCCAATCCCGTCAGATCTCAGAAGCTAAGCAGGGTCGGGCCTGGTTAGTACCTGGATGCGAGACCACCTGGGAACACCAGAAGCTGTAGGCTGGGAGAAGGACCTGACAACCCCCTCCCAAAAATCAATCTGCCATTGAAAACCCTATGAACAGCAGAGAAGCAGTGACAATAGTGTTTCCCCTGTTGTACAGAGGGTCGCTACTAGTCGGATACCGACTCGACGGCACCTAACAACAACAACAACAACATCATTAGTTGAAGCATATAAATTGTGTTGTTAAAAAAAAAAGTCTGTATCAATGCCAGTGCGGTGGCGCACGCCTGTATTCCCAGCAGCTTGGGAGGCGGAGGCAGGAGGATCGCAAGTTCGAGACCAGAGGCAGTCTGCATAATTTATAGAGACCCTGTCTCAAAAAGTAAAAAAATGGGCTGAGGGTGCAGCTTAGTGGTCCAGCACTTGCAGAGCACGCAAGCGGGAGGCCCTGGGTTCAACCCCCAGTACCGCAAACAACAACAACAAAAAAAGTCTGTATCTATGCACACCTGTATCCTTACATTGATCTGTCAGTGCTGAAAGAGGTAAGTTAGAATCTCACATTGTAATATAAGATTTGGCAGTTTCTCATTTTCTCCATTTTTGCTTTCTGTGTCCTGACTCCATGTTTTTAGGTACATATAAATTCAGAATTGTTAGAGCTTGCTGGTAAAATAAATTTTGTTTGTCATTATGTAGTGATTCTTCTTGACCTATGCAGATTTCTTTAAAGTCTATCTTAACTGATATTGATAGTCGACATTAGCTTTCTTTTGGTAAGAATTTGAATGGAATAACTTCCTTTTCTTATATGTTCTTATGCCTGCAGCTGTACCACTGTGGCATCTGATCCTGTTAGATCTCAGAAGCTAAGCAGGGTTGGGCCTAGTTAGTACTTGGATGGGAGACCACCTAGGAACATCAGGTGCTGTAGGCTTGGGAGAAGGACCCAGCAACCCACTCCCAAAAAACAATCAGCCATCAAAAACCCTACAAATAGCAGAGAAGCACTAACAGTAGTGTTTTGTCTGTTGTACATAGGGTCGCTATGAGTCAGATACCGACTCGACGGACACCTAACAGCAACAACAACAATGACATATGTTTTTATATTTTAGATATTCTTTTAGTATATACAAGGTTTTGTTTTATTAATTCAGTATAAGTACTTTTTTCTTTTCAGTAGTAGGGAACTAAATTCATGGCCTTGTGCATGCTAGGCAAGTGATTACTACTGAGCTGTACCCCCAGTGCCCCTTATTTTGCTTATTTTGAGTCAGGGTCTCACTAAGTTGTGCAGGCTGCATCTGGCCTCAAACTTGAATCCTCCTGCCTCAGCCTCTCAAACTCTGGGATTATAGACATGTACCGCCACAGAGTTTATGAATACAATTTCAACTGGCAAATTCAGTTGATTTGTGTGAAATTGAGTTGTTGATTTATATTCATTTGAGCTGTATAGAAGCTTTCTAGTTTGATCTAATTTCAATTTTTTAGGTTTGCTTTTGTTGGCAGTCCTTCTGGGGTCATGTGTAAGAGAATGACTACACAGACCAAGGTTGTGGAGCTTTTCACCTATGACTCCTTGTAGTAGCTTCACAGTTTCAGGTCTTACATTGACATCTTAATCCATTTTGAGTTGACTTACATATGTCCTATGAGATAAGGATCTAATTTCATTCTTCTGCAAGTGGATATCCAGGTGTCCTAGAATAGTTTATTGAGAAGACTAACTTTTTCCCTATTGTGTGTTCTTGGCATCTTTGTTGAAAATCAATTGACCATAAGTATGTGGATTGATTTCTGGGCTATCTTTTCAGTTCCATTATTGTTTGTGTCTGTTTTTGTGCCAGCACTATAACTTTGCAGTATATTTTCAAATCATGTTGTATGATACCTTCAATTTTATCCGTTTTGCTCAGAATTGTTTCGGTCATTTGGGTTCTTTTGTGATTACATATGAATTTTAGCATTTTTTCTATTTCTATGAAAAATGTAATAGGAATTTTGTTTGTTTTGTTTTTTTGAGAAAGGTTTTTGCTAGGTAGCCCAGGTTATCCTGGAACTTGCTATGTAGATCAGGCTGGCCTCAAACTTGTGCTGATCCTTCTGCCTCAGCTTCCCAAGTGCTGAGATTACAGGCATGCACCACTATACCTGTTTTCCGCCATTAGAGTTTTGAATCTATACATCACTCTGGATAGCATGGATATCTTTACCACTATTAATTTTTCCAGTCCATGAATCCAGTTATTTGTCCATTTATTTGTATCTTCAATTTCTTTTATCAATATTTTATAGTATTTCATTGTAGAGATCTTTTATCTCTGTGGTTAAATTTATTCCAAAGTACTTTTTATCTGGGCATGGTAACACATACTTGTAATCCCAGTGCTAGGGAGGTTAGGACAGGAGAATAGTGAGTTCAAGACCACTCTGGGCTACATAGAGAGATCCTATCTCACAAAACAAAACCAAAGTACTATATTTTAATTTTTGTAACTTCTAGCAGAGCGTGGTGGCTCATGCCTGTAATCCCAGCGGCTGGGGAGGCAGAGGCAGAAGGATGGCAAGTTTGAGAACAGAGGCAGTCTGCATAATTCAGCCAGACCCTGTCTCAAAAAGTTAAAAAATGGGCTGAGGGGGCAGCTCAGTGGTACAACACTTGCAAATCATGCAAGCGCAAGGCCCTGGGTTTAACCCCCAGTACCGAGAAAAAAAAACAAAACAAAATTGTAACGTCTGAAAATGGGATTTACTTTTCTTTCTTTCTTTTTTTTCCTTTCCTTTTCTTTTTTTCTTTCTTTCTTTCTTTCTTTCTTTCTTTCTTTCTTTCTTTTTCTTTCTTTTTTTTTTTTTTGTGGTACTTGGAATTTGAACCTGCTACCAATGGGCTGTACCGCTAGTCCATTTCTTTTTTATTTTTTATCTTGAGACAAGGTCTTGCTAAATTGTACAGGTTGTCTCTGAATTTGAACCTGCATTCCTCCTGCCTCAGCTTTCCCAAGTTGCTGGGATTATAGGTATGTTCCACCACACTGGTTTATCAGTCAGTTTGTTTTTAGTTATCTTAGGTCATTGTATTGCTTGAAGTTCCAGTTTCCTCACCAGTAATGTGGGGGAAAATAATTTATTTTCCTCATAGGCCTTTTAGGATTAAATGAGATAATGCATATAAACTGCTTAACATAGTGCCCAGTATATAAATGCTCAATGAATGTTAGATATTACAATTATTAATTAATGCTGATTAATAAACTCTAGACAAAAACTCAAGTCTGTACAGAGAAAAGTACTAAAATAAAATTTTAAATTAATGTACTGGCTATCTCTTAGAATGTAAAGTTGTCTAATTTAAAAGTAATCTCTGGGCTGGAGGATTAGCTTAGTGGTAGAGTGATTGCCTGGCATGTTCAAAGACTATGTCTGATTTTCAGCACTCAGCACTGAAAAAAAAATTAAAGTTAGCTTCCTTTTTGATAAAATATGAACCTGCAATGCTTGCTTCTTAATTATATGCTTTATTATTATTATTATTATTATTATTATTATTATTATTATTATTACACAGGGCTTGGGTTTAGCTTAGTTGGTAGAGTGCTGCACTCTGAGCCCCTGAGTTCAATCCCCAGCACTGCATAGATGGGAGAAGGACCTGGCAGCCCACTCCAGAAACAATCAGCTGTTACAAACCCTATGAATAACAGAGAAGCACTGAGATAGTGTTGGGCATGACACAGTGTCTGTTGTATATAGGGGGTCATTATGAGTTGGACCCCACTTGATCTAACAACAATTATTATTACAGTGCTGTTGAATCAAACTCAGAGCCTTGGGTGTGCTAGGGAAGCACTCTATCGGTGACATATACCTCCAGGCCCCACTATCTTGTATTTTACATCCCTAAGTGTTTCTTTCATCTTTTACCTTCTTCCACTTAGTGCATGGGTGGGCACAGACTAGTATTCATATACATATGATGCCCAACTCATTTGAAATGTGTTTCATTTTACTGATAAATTTCAATTCAATTCCTTATAATTGTAACTTATTTTATAAACATATTTAGTTTCTCTATTTAAAATCACATTTTAAGGTAAGTAAAAGTAAGTAAGTAGAGCCAGGCATGGTGGCACACATCTTTAATCCTAACAAATGGGGAGGCTGCTGCAGGAGGATCAAAAGTTTGAGGCCAACCTGGACTACATAGCAAAACATTGTCTAAAACTAAAGTCAAAAGTCAAAAATCAACCCCCCCCCCAAAAAAAAAAAACCCGAACAATTTTTTTGTCTTTTCTATTTTGCCATACTGGGGGTTGAACCCAGGGCCTCGCACTTGCGTGCTTTGCAAGTGCTGTACACTGAGCTGCCCCCAAACCTGTTTTTTTTACTTTTTGAGACAGGGTCTCACTAAATTATGCAGACTGCCTCTGGTCTTGAACTTGTGATCCTTCTGTCTCCGCCTCCCAATCGCTGGGATTACAGGCGTGCGCCACCTCGCCCAGCTATCCACAGAAGTTTTAAGAAAAACAAAACAAAGAACAACCCCAAAACAAATAAGCAAGCAAACAGAAAAATCTCCCAAAAAGTAATTTGAAATTGATCTTATTAAGGAAAAATTCTCAGTCTTGTTTCTAAAATATTTATTTACTTCAGTATACGAACTTTGGAAAACACTCCATGGATTATTAATGTGCAATCTGTTTTATTTCCCCTGAGAAATATGATTAATTTAAATGAAGTTATACCTGATTAAAATGCTGTGTGGAAGTTATATTTTTCATGTTCTTCAAAGAGAGGAATTGTGGAAAAAAAAGAATAGATAGCATTTTCAATGTGAATCCTTGGAGGTAGTAACGTAGCGGCCATTCCTTGTTTCCTCTCTGTAACAGAGTTTGTGTTTGCAGTTCTGTCTCTGTGTGTGTAGTCCCACTTTCATTAATGTGTCTTCATTTCTGGGTGAAATGAAAGCTCACCTAGAACCATGGTCATTCTTGTGTCAAAGTTGCAACAACTGTGGTCACTGAACAATTACTGTGGCAATCTGACTGGTCCTAAAGGGATAGTTGTGTTAGACCAAGATCTAAAATAATCTGTGGAAGGGGAATGAATGGAGCTTTCAAACTGTACTGCAGTTTGATCGTGTGTCAGCATTTAACCAAAGGAACTAAATTTGCAAACAAATAACTTATTCTACAGAAAGATAAAAGTCCTGGAAAACATGCAGTTCTTTTTAAAAAGTTGTTTTTTCTTGACAATTTTATTTTAGTATCGAAATATTGGTAGAGTTCTATGAAATGACACAGATGACTATGTGTTTTCTGTGGGCAAATAAAGTGCTATTTTACAAATACTGGTGAGCATGTGGGGAAGAGGAACCCTTATACATGGATGGTGGAGCTTAAACTAGTACAGCCATTATGGAAATCAGTATGGAGTTTCCTTAGAAAACTAAAACTAGAATTACCATATGATCCAAGTATACCACAACTAGGCATATACCCAAAGGAATCTTTCATTATCCTGTAGACATCTACACTTCCATGTTCTTTGCAGCATTATTTGCAATAGCCAAATACAGGATCAGCCTATATGTCCATCAACAGATATATGGATTAAAAGAATGTGGTATATATACACAATGGAATTTTATTCAGGCATAAAGAAGAATTAAATTATGTCGTTTGCAGGAAGATGGATGGAACTGGAGACTGTTATCTTAAGGAAACCAAGCCAGACCTGAGGGGGAATACGAACATATATATTTGTAAGATTCCCCCACCTGTCTGTCAGTTTGCTATACTGTGGGGACTTGGTGGTTGCTGAGAGAGTTATGCCACTGGAATTACAGATACCAGAAGGGCCAACCAATGGTGGACACGATTCAGTTGAGCTTCCAGACTAAGACAGACTAGGATGAAGGACCTGACAGCCCACCACCAAAACAGTTAGCCATTGAAAACCCTATGAATGGTACAACCTTGAGTCCTTGGTTTGAAGCTCATGGAGCATCAATTTTTCCATCTCCACAGGAGAGCTGTTGGATGTGAAACAACTCAGAGTTGCAAATATCACATGTGAAAGATGTGACGACCTTAAGAAATGTCTTATATTATATTTGAAGACTGTTTACCATAAATCTGAAGTTTGAACCTATGTACTTCAATTTTGTATGCTAAAAAATACTGAATTAATGTAAAATTTTTATATAATGTAATCTCAATTCAAAATTTAACTGAAAATATAAAACCCAAATGATTTCTGTGTATAGTAAATTGAACTGCAAATGTTAAAAAAAAAGAAAAGAAAATCCTAAATAGCAAAGAAACACTGTCAGCTATAATGCCAGAAAATGAGCACCCCAGACTGGAAGGCACTCAAAAGAGCATTGGGGAAGAGTTGTTTCCTCAAAGTAGAGTTGACCTTGATGAGAATGGAGCAAAGCCCCTGGGACCTCCATTTGCCAATGTGGCACAACTCAAAATGAGAAGGAACAACTATAAACATCCATTAATAATTGGAATATGGAATGTGTGTAGTATGAATCTAGGAATTTTAGAAATCATCTAAGTGAAACAGAGCACATAAACACCGACATTCAAGGCATCAGTGAGCTAAAATGGGCTAGTATTGTGCATTTTGAATCAGATGAAAAGATGGTCTACTATGCCAGGAATGACAACTTAAAGAGAAATGGACTGGATTCATCATCATAAAAGACATCACGGAATCTATCTTGAATTACAATGTTGTCAGTGATAGAATAATATCCATACACCTACAAGGAAGGCCAGTTAATATGACTATTATTCAAATTTAAGCACCCACCACGAAGGGCTTAAATGAAGAAAAGGAAGATTTTTACCAGCATTTGCAGTCTGAAATTGATCAAAAGTGCAATCAGGATACAATGATAATTACTGGAAATGCCATAATGAAGCTCATTATATTGTACACTGCCTGTAGCCGTATCCCTGTGGCTTCTGATTCCATCAGATATGGGAAGCTAAGCAGGGTCAGATCTGATTAGTACTTGGATGGGAGACCGCTGGGAACACTAGGTGCTGTAGGTTTGGGAGAAGGACCTGGCAGCCCACTCTCAAAAAACAATCTGTCATTGAAAACTTATAAATAGCAGAGAAGAACTGACAATAGCGTTTCATCTGTTGTACATAAGGTCACCATGAGTCAAACACTGACTCGATGGCACCTAGCAACAACATATTGTACACTAATTTTTTTAAGGACTTTTTTTAAAAATCTGTTTTTTAGAACTATCAAAGTTTCTGATCTGGTATTAAGTAAAGATGTTATTTTTGCCCTTAACCTGTGATCTTAAAATACTTAGGAGGTACTTAATTGAAATAAATTATATTATTATTATTTATGTTTATGTTTATTTTTACTTTTTGGTGCTGGGGATTGAATTCAGTTGCTCCTGCTTGTTATGCACATGCTCTACCACTGAGCTCCATTCCCAGACCCAGATTATTAAAATACAAAGAAAATAAGAAAGTAGCAAGGTACTTATCAGCAAAACATGTACTTTCATTCTTTTTTCCAGAGAGGTAATAGATTTGTACTGACCCATCTGCTTTCTCTTACCTAGCTCCAATCCAATGTTCAATTGTGAGATTTTTGGCTGGAGTCAGTGTGTAGCTGGAAGCAAATGAATATCCTGCTTTTAAGCCCCCCAAACCTTTTGTTTGTTTGTTTCGTTACTTTAATTCTTTTATTTCTTCAAGAGGTACTGACCACCTGCTCTACTCCAGGCACTGTGGTAAGTGGTGGAGACACCTTATTGAACAAGGCACTCAGGGCTCCCTTCATGAGATTCTAGTCTTGGACAATTTTCCCCTTCTTTCATTCGTGTAATTTCCTGTATTTTGCTTTCTCTAACTTTTCTCTTCTTTGCTTTTCTCTCCTTCACTTTCTTTCTTCTCTTCTTTTCTCTTTGTCAGGAGGTTGTTAAAGGAAAGCCCTTTCTTCTCCAAGCTTGTCTAGACTCAGATGATGAGACTCCTTTCTTTGCGTTTTGCTCTCTTCCCGTGGGAATTCCTGGGCATTCATAACTTTTGGCCTGAGTTAGCTGTGTCTGTACATCCTCTGAGGAAAACTGCTTGCCAGCTGGTGAAAGTATTATTTCCTCTACTGCCATGGAACCATACTCCTCTGCCTTTCACGATGTTGCCAGACTTTGTGAAGGGTGAGGCATTTGGGGAGAGACATCTTCCCGTCTATGTCAACAGGCAATCTTTTGTTGTTGTTGTTACAACCATTTTTTAAAAATTAGTTTTTTATATTCACGTACCTATATGTATCTCCAACTTAGTTTCATTGATTACCTGTCTGGAGGAGTACTTTCATTTTTGTTAAGCTTTCCACAGTGACTGTTATAGGATATTTTCTAGCAGTATTTGTTGGGATGGGAAAGGGAGAGAGAGGAAAGTCTAATATAAATTCAGACAGGGCTATTGTCCTATTGCTTCCTGATGAAATGTTGTAAAAAAGAAAAATCAGTACAGGGCTGGGGAATGTAGCTCAGTGGTACAGTGCTTGCCTAGCAAGTGCAAGGCCCTGGGTATAATCCCTAGCACTGCCAAAAAAAAAAAAAAAAAAGAAAGAAAGAAAAGAAAAGAAAGAAAGGAAGGAAGGAAGAGAAAAAGATTCAGTGCAATTAGAATCACAAGTGAAAGTAGATAAAGATAAGCAGCTGGATTTACCTGACCACAAAGATAAATCAGAATTATAGCATTTCTTTTAGCCTGGGAAGAGTTCTTTTGGTCCAGCCATGGCTCTTTAAAGTTGGAGGTCAGAGATGCCAAGTGACTTTCTGGAAAGGACAAAGCAAGTTAATGACAGAGCTGGTGCTAGAACCCAGCTCTCAATTTTGTTTCCTTTCTCACTAGGCACAATATAGGCAGTAGGGTTTAGGAGTAATTATCTTTTGATGGAGATGGATTTTTTTCAGCCCTACAGATATTCAGACTTTCATACTGTTCAGCTGAGAATCAAAGAATCTAGTTTCTTAAGAACCTTATGTAATCCTCTAAGGTATTGAAAAGAACTGGTGCAATAAAATTAAGTGCTATTTACTGAATATCTCATCTGTATTGTTAGCAACTGTATGCATAGGCATAGGTTTGTTTTATATCTTGCTTATTGATGTTGGTTATTACTTAGGAAAAATATGATTTTCCCCAACCCCAAGTGCCACAGTTATAGGTAAAGTTGGAGAATGTGTTCAGTTTTGGTGAAATTAAGGGATAAGGAATACATCGGAGAGTTCTGGGCATAAAAACTACAAAGCAGAGGAGCTTGAACTTGAATAAGGAATCAGAATCTCATGTTCACCCTCTAATTTATTAATTTTTATTTGAGATGGTTTAGAACAGAGTTAAATCTCAGTTCTAGGGAAATCACGTAGTTTCTGACTTAACACAAACTGAAAAACCACGAAATCATTACTTCTCTGGTCCATTATTAACTTTTATTGGTGTGGTAGTCAGGCTTCAAGATAGTCCCCAGTGTGCTGGCTCTGGTGGCACACACTAGTAATCAGCAATCTGAGGAGGATGAGGCAGGAGCATTGTGAGTTTGAAGCCAGCCTAGGCTACCCAAAACATATAAATAAATAAAATAAAAAATAAAGCTTTCCCAATGATCCTTTGCCTACTTGGTAATTATGGCCTTGTATAGTACCTTTCTACATCTTATCAGGTTTGTGTGACCAATGGAACAATGCAGAAATAATGGTTTGTGACTTCTGAGACTGGCTAACAGAACACATTATGGATTTTGCTTTGTACTTGTTTGGATTTTTCGTGCTGTGGGAAGCTAGTTGCCAGGTGCTGTAGCCATTCAGACAACTCTAGGAGGGATTCAGGTGACAAAGAACTGAGACCCTCTGCCAACAACCAGTGAGAAATTGTGGCTTTCTGCCAGTGCCGTGTGTGAACAATCTTGGAAGTGGATCCTCTGGTTTCACCTTTGGCCAGTCACTTGGTCAGACCTTCAGGTGACTGTAATACCCGCTGATTGCTTTACGGCAGTCTCATGAGAAACCCTTGAGAACCACCCAGCTTAGCCACTCTCAGATTCCCAACCACAGAAACCATAGAAGATAAAAAATGCTGCTGTTTTAAGCTGCTGAATTTAGGGGATAATTTGTTACATAGCAATAGATAACTAACACGACTGATGAAAGCTGACCGTTCTCAGTTTAAAAGCTATAATAACAATAATAATGATAATAATAAGGATATTTTTACTATGAGATTTGACCCTCAAGAACAAACATGAAATCTATACTTGGCCTATATCAGTGTCTTCATTTTATTAACAAGAAACTGAAGAACAGAAAAGCTAAATGATTTATGTATTGGAATCAGTTAAGAATTAAAGTATACTTCTTTTTTTTTTCCACTTCTCTTTGCAACATGACTTTATTAAAATACAGGGAAGACTAAGTACACAATGAATCAAAAAATTCAAAAGACAGTTACATTTGAGCAAACTTTTATTTAAAGAGTTTTCTGAGAACTACTGATTGAACCCAGAGTTTTGTGCATGCTAAGAAAGATCATTACCACTGAGCCACATCCCTCAGCCCAGAACGAATTTTTTTTAGTTGTTTGCCTTTTTATTTTTATTTTTATTTCTATTTTAATTTTTATTTTTTTTGTGGTACTTGTGGTGGAACCCAGGGCCTTGCACATACTTTGCAAATGCTCTACCACCGGGCTGTACCCTTAGCCCATTTTTAATTTTTTGTATTTCATTTTATTTAAGTCAAGTTCTCACTAAGTTATACAGGCTACCTCTGGCCTCCAACTCACGATTCTCTTGCCTCTACCTCCAAGTAGCTGGGATTACAGGCATGCAGCACTCTCCTTCCCTCCTTTCTTGTTTTCTTGCTTTCCTTCCTTCTTGCTTTCTTGCTTTCTTCCAACGTGGGGATTGAACTCGGGGCATTACATATCCTGAGAACATGCTCCACCACTAAGCTACACTCCCAGCTCCTGACACTTTCAATTAATAATGTGGAGGGAGTTTCCAGGGATCATTTAACTCAGGCCTAGATATGAATTTTTTTAACCAACTCAGCAAACATTTGTCAAGAACACTTCTATTGGCTCTCTCTTGAGCAGCCGCACTGTGGTCTAAGAGTATCTTTTTTCCCATTTCTCTTAATAAGCTCACTCCTTTTTCTCAAAAAAAAAAAAAAAAAAAAAAAAAAAAAAAAAAAAAAAAAAAAAAAAAAAAAAAAAAAA
>VMDO01013809.1:26104-43357 GCA_007922755.1 Pedetes capensis | reverse complement strand
TCACCCAACCCAGTGTGGGAAATACAGAAGGCAAATGACTTTAACCATGACATCCAGCTACTTTGTGCAATTTTTAGTCTGTGTTGGCTATTTTCTAGAGGCCTGGGAATGATGGCTGGGCGTGGTGGTGCATGCTTGTAATTCCAGCAACTCCAGAGGTAGGAGGATCATGAGTTTGAGATCAAAGGCAGCCTGTGTAATTTAGGGAGACCCTCATTCAGAATAAAACAAAAATAATAAATTGGGTAGGGGTGCAGCCCAGTGGTAGAATACTTGCAAAAGTATATGTGCAAGGCCCTGAGCTCAACCCCCATGTAGTGCAAAACAATTCAACAAACAGAGGCCTAGGAATGGTAGTGACAGAATTGTATGCCTATTAACCTTTTCACATATTGGTAAGGTACTGTGTTTTTCTGTACAGACCCAGTTCTATAAACTATTTTTCACTGAGATAGTATTCAAACTTTATTTTTTAATTTATTCTTTTAAAATCACTCCCTTGTCTTTCAATTAGGATAAATGGAATGGGACAGAGAAACAAAGAAACAGAAATATTAAAATATAAAACAAAACCCAAGGGGTATAGAAGTATTGAGAATATGAATTAGGAGACTGAAAGGGTAATGTCAAATTATAAGACTAAAACATATAGGGTGTAGCATTCTTTTAAAAATTATTTAAAAATTCTTCTTTTTAGTGATTTGTCACACATATTTCAGTGAGAAATTTGCACTGATTTGGCTTTGCAAACTTGACTTCAGTCCTCACAACAGCCTAGTGAAGTTACTAGCACTGGCAGTACCTTTGTTGTACTGATTAGGATACTGAAGTAAAAGAAGGAATTTGCCAGGAATCATACAGCTCGTCAGTTGCAAAGCTGTAATTTGAACCCAGGTCTGTCTGACCCAACCCTCCTAAGCAAAATGCCATAAAGAAAAGTGTTCAGCTGCTGGGGTGTGAGAGAAGACCAATCATGGACAATTGCCTGGGCTGTTCCAAGAGGGGCCCTTGGATTTTTTTTTTTTTTTAAGTTTGTAGACAAGTCTTTAATAGGATGAAGACCCCTAATTGCATTTGCCTGTTATCCAATATTGCACACCACATCACATGCTGTGCTTCAGTTCCCCACATGAATCAGTTAAAATCTTCCCATTTAGTCTAATGAACCCTAATTTCAGACAAAGGTAACTGTCACCTTTTGTTTCATCCTGTACTTTTATTTTTCAAATACCAGAGCCGACCTCTGAACTCAATCTGCACTTGCCTATTGATGCATAAATATCTATAATATCACAGTAAATTAAATTCTGTTTTAAAGGGTTTCTATTTAACAATCTGTCAGAACTTTCACAGCATTTGATTTCTGGTCTCCTCTGTCCAGTGACAGGTTTATCTCAATATGGCTTGATTAATGAAACCTTTTATTTGGTGTAAGCACACCTATTATTACCATAATCTCTTAATGCTTGCTTAGGCAACATTGAAGTCTGGCGGCAGGGACTCTCAAAACTTCTAGCTTCTTTAGCTCCACCAGAACATTGGTTGAGATTAACCGGCTGGGAGACTGATGCCCTCCTAATGGGGAGCATGGTAATGTTAGTGTCAGCTAAATGATATAGGATTCCGTCTCAGAGGCTTGGCCAAATTCCCTTTCAACCTCTAGGGTTTAAAAAATGTTTCCGACTTGGTGACAACAAATCTGCCTTCCTCTCCATTGCTACCTTGTCCTTGGGTGTCAGTCATTAGGGGGCGTGGCTGCTGTCTCCCCCTGGAGCCGAGAAATTGCAACTTGCACTGTGTGGCTGAGAAGTGAGATACGGTCTAAAATAAAAGAGTACAGTGAAACGGAGAGGCTTAATGAAGCCATGGGGCCAGGCACTAATAGCTCTTAAGAAATAGAAATCACTTCGTGATGGATATTCCACAAGCAACGTTTTCAGAAAAGAAGAGTACAACTGAATGACGTTTTGTTCCTGACAAATATTTACCTCCGTAGAGAAGCTGCGGTTACTGCTGGGTTATCTCCTTCCTTCGCGTCCCACTTGCTTCCAAAGCACTGGAAAAAGAATATCTTGGATTTTATATAGACTCAAAGCGTTATCACTTTTTTCACTTTGCTATTAAATATTGATAACATTAAAAGTGAGACAATTGAAAATAAAATCTGAAGCTTGTTTGTGCTACAGAAATTGTCTTCTCTTGCAGTTTTCCTATCTGGAATTTTCTATGCTGGTAAAATGATAAGCTCTTGACATAAGTTACACATTTCCCTTATTTGTACCCCATTCCCTTGCTAATGCTTAAAAGATTTTATACTTTTTTAAAAAAACCTTCTCTTTTCAGTTTGTGGTACTTATTTTACATGCAATAAAATCCAGCTTGAGAGTTGGACTGTTGTTTTTAACTTCCTGAGGCAGGAAGGAAAGCAATGTAATATTAATATATATGATTCAGGTTCCTAATAAATAATAAAATAAGATAAACAAATGAATATGTCATTTAAAAAAGCATGATCAGTATTAACATTCTTTCTTAAGACTTTAATATTCAAAAGAAAACCTATAAGACATTTAAAGAATCTTTTGTTTAGTGACTGTACTAGTTTGACTACTAATTTGATTGTTTGAGCTCGCAATTTTTAAATTAAGTATGTATGCTTGTATAGAGTTTAAAATACGAAAGTTTTCTTTCTGAAGTTTTAGTAGTGAAAGGGAAAATATTATAGGAAATACTTCTTTTAAAGAGGTAGTATCAGGTTTTTATTATTAGTTTAGTACTTGTCCTTGGGTGTCAGTCATTAGGGGGCGTGACTGAATTCATTATAATCATACTGAAAAAATATAGTTTACCTATACTTTCAAAATCAGGTATATGGTTTACGAATATTTAATAAAATAAGGAAGAGAACATTATTTAATTTAAAATGATACTGAAAGTCAATCAAATATTTTTCAGTAACAACTGATAATAAAGATCTTGTGTTCTGTTGGAAAAATATATACCATTTTTCTTAGTTAAGATGTTCTATTGGGAGAAAATACAAAAACCTTTTATGAGATTCTGAGTGGATTATTATAATTCTCCAACATGTTTCTCAGTTTTTAGTTTATTTCACATCATGCTTTTTAACCTTCAACAACAAATATTGTTGTACCATGAAGACAGCAAATCCAAACAATTACATATGTAGTCCAAAGGCATACACAAGAAAATCAATATTTGACATCTTTGCAGCTCCCTCTTTGCAGTGGCGTTCAATAGCTCTTATTCATTATACACTTATATCTCTTTCAGATTCGCCTTTGTCACTAGAAACCCATTTTTTTTTCCTCCTTTGACTTCCACATAACTTCTTTGCCCTGTACTTTTACAGATGCCTTCTGGCTATAAATACTAATGAAATCTCTTTGCTTAATTCAATTTTGCTGGTACACTTACAGTTATGACCTAACTTTCCCACGAGAGAGACTGATTGAACATTCCACTACCTTATGGATGGGAGCAAACATTCTTACAGAACTGGACTGACAATTTCCATAATTATAGAATTCACAGCCTAATGACCTTAAAAAACAATAAAAAGATCTCTTGTTAATTCCATTTCTGTTACTGACATTCAAGATATTTCATTTTTCACGGGACAACAAATTTACTTTTTTATTTTCCAAAGAGCAGTCTCTCCTTTCCCCCCAGATTAAATTTTCTGAATATTGAAGTATTCCATTGAATATTTAGCATTTCTTTGTCTTTTAAAAGTTAGAATATTTATGATCCTTAGAATGAATTTGACTGATTTATAGCAATCAATTATAAGAGTACGTTTTCAAATAGCCCTTTTAAAAATGAAGAATAGAATAATTAAAAAGATCACAAGTCCTCCCTTGCATATAATTATTTCATTATTTCATTACAGTGCAGAAATTATTTTTGCTGACTGTGAGCAATTTTAATTGAGCGAGATCTGTGTTAATATACGATAGCAAGCAGTTCTTCCTAAGAAATAAGATCACTAATTGCCTAAATTTTTATTCAGTACAGTGAGTCTTATGAGTTACATTGCAATATAAACCTAATCACTAGGTAGAGTGGATACAATACCTTTTCTGTAGTGTAGATATCCTAAAAGCATAACCTGCCTGCTAATTTATTCCTTCAACAGGTTTATTGCCTTATTATTTGTTTTGTAGAAAATTCTTAATCTATCCAGATTATCATGGAAAACCTATGATAATGAATGATTAAAATTTAGACTTGAAGTCTACTTGCTATAGCCAGCACGAATAAGCAAGGCTAAAACACAGCATCTTCCTAAAAACCAAAATGTTCAGCATGCTAGAATATATATTCTGGAAGTTTTGGTTTACAAATAGTATTTTTGAGGTATGGAAATTTTTAGTATAGCAAGATAGCCTGTTATGAAGTGAAGTTAAATTAAATGTTAATAATAGCCATTTTCTTGCAAAAATCTAACATTCATCATAAATGTTATAGTATTCTTGGCCATATCTAAATATTTTATACAGATCTAATATATTTTCTTACTGATAAATATTTTACATGTATTTATTGCTATGGTGAGAATGTATAAATTATAATAAAACTCATCAGTACCACTATTTTGATCAAATCTGAGTGAACATTTTAAAAAACATTATTATTTAATATTTAATGAACACCTTTTATATGTTAAATATAACTCTCATGTGCTACTACTACTGCTACTACTACTTTCCCACACCTATCCAAGGGAAGTGCTAACATTTTTGCCTTTGCTTGGATTCAGGTATGCTCATCTGCTGCTAAAACAAGAAGCTGACCAGGTTGGGCTCTAATTATCAATGTAGAAGTTACAAGGTTGTTTACAATTCTAACATCTGGATTTCAATCTTTAATATGTTAGTGATAATAGAAAGTCCAAAAATGTGTGAGAAATGATTTACCATTGTGAATTAAGTAGTTTTAAAAAAATCTGGAACTTTTCTTCCCTGGAAGGTCAAGTATTATATGTATTGTTGTTGTTAAGTGCCGTCGAGTCGTGTCCATCTCATAGTGACCCTTATAGGGTTTTCAATGGCTGATTGTTTCAGGATTGCCTTGGGAGTGGATTGCCACATCCTTCTCACATTTTTGCTGTGCTGAGAATCGAACTCTGGACCTCAGAGACTGCAGAGCGGCACTCTACCAACTGAGCTAAATCCCAGCCCATTATATGTATTATGGAGAGCAAAATAAAGTGCTGGTTATAGCAGTCTTATGGTGAAGAGATCCTAGCACAGTGCAGTGAGAAGGTGATGTGATCTGGAAGAGTGCTAAGGAGATGGTTTAGAATCCTGGTTTCTGCTACTTGTGTTAACTAGCTGTAAGCCTATGTGTAAGTCTTGAAACGGCTCTGAATTTCAGTTCCCAAATTTGGAAAATGTGGATAATAATCCTTGTTCTGCCTCTTCTTAGGCATGCTATCATGATAAATAGGAGCCTCCTCATTTGTAAAGTGAGATTTTCATATTATTGCAGTTTTTAAATTGGAAGTTGTCTATGACTCCCCTTAGGCCTGCAGCCATACTACTGTGGTGTTCCATCCCATCAGATCTCAGAAGCTAAGCAGGATTGGGCCTGGTTAGTACTTGGACGGAGACAGCCTGGGAACACCATGTACTGTAGGCTTGGGGAAAGGACCCGGCAACCCACTCCCAAAAAACCATCAGCCGTTGAAAACCCTATGAATAGCGGAGAAGCATGACAATAGTGTTTCATCTGTTGTACATTGGGTCACTATGAGTCGGACACTGACTTGATGGCACCTAACAACAGCAACAACATGACTCCCCTTGAAACAACGCAGACTTCACATCTTTCTGCTTATGAGAGCCATGGCTTTTAGCAGGTTCTCAAATAGGCAAGAAATCCAAAGGAAGGTAAGAAACACTGGATTTGAGAATCTTTAACATCTTTTCTATTCTTAAATTCAAATTTTATTCTCCTGTGAATAACAGATAAGAAAACACTTTGAAAGAATGCTAAACAAATGCAAGGAATCATTCTCTATCTCTCTTTATTGATTTTGTCTATGTAGTTGTCATAGCCACGTTTGAAATCATAATATTATATTCTGTTACATGGGTAATTGAATAAACATATTGTCTGAAGGAATCACAGAATGTCAGATTCAGTATTAGACCCCTAAGGGAAGTAGAGTGTTCTATAGCTATTCAGAGAAAAAAGCAAAGAAACCTAGGTGAGAGCGTAAAAGTATTTTAAGTTCACTGGAGGTCACTATAGTTTATGGGAAAAGTTTAAACTAGTGATTAAACTAGTAAGATCTAGTTCTGGTCTGTATTATAGCTGTACCTCAATTTCTTCCTCTCTAATTCATACATAATGTAACTTCTACTCTGGTAATTAACCAACCTGATCAACTTTCCAGTTTAGCAGTATATGAGTGAAACTGAATCCAAGCAAAGAAGGCAAAAATGGTAGCACTTCTCTTGGAAGGATGTGGGAAAGATTAGGTTAGTCAGATTAGATTAATAAGTATAGTTGAAAATGTCTTTAGTCAACTGGATAATGTTACACAAAGGCAAGTAATTCTCCATTTAGAGGAAGTAAATCCCATTCTTGAGGCTCTCCTGAGGGTGAGGGGAGAGGATTTGCTGGGGACATTGACCTGGAGTACTCTTAATGACAGTGAACAAAATATTCCCAGGCATCATATTTGTCATCTAAGAATAGTTGACATGCATTAAAATTTAGGTTTTGTTTTCTAGATTTGCATCAGAGTGGAGTGAAAGAAAACTACTTGGCTCTAGAACTTGTTCTCTTTCTTAAGGCAGGTGAGTCAGTGCCTAGATAGAAGGCAGAGATTGGATCTGACACATTTTTATATGTCAGCTCTGCATGTACTTTATAAAGTTAATACACTGAATGCCCTAGGACTACTTAGTTCTCTGAGTGATATTTCCTCTATTTGTAGGAAGAATTTTTAAAAACCTAGTTACATTTATGAGTGAGTACTCTGTACTAAGTATATGTACTTAGTAAATAAGCCTAAAAACAACCCTGTGAAATATTTTTCCCATCTTAAAGGTGAGGATTCTGAAGTTCCAGAAGATAAATGACTTACTTAAGGCTTACAAATTTATTAGAAAGATAAAATTACGTAATGTACTTGGCCATGTTTTGAAAACTTTTTAGGCCACCTGGGTAATGCTACTCTTGCTGTTCAATTGCTTTTTCTTCCTATTGTCAACTGCTCTAGCTTCAAAGTTTTGACTTTATTAACAGCCTCCTCATTGAAACACGGTGATGGTATGCTAGAAGGCTTAAGCTACCCTGTGCCCCAGAAAGGCAAACTTGAGGGTGGTAAGAACTGGTTGTTGTCAGAACATTTTCAATTGAGCTAGGTATATCTATTATGTCACCAAGGAGCTGCTGCTGGGAGCTGAGAGAGGAGTGAAGAGGAATTGTGAGAGTTTGCAGAAGGAGACCATTAGTAAATATTCTGCCTGGAGCTCCTCCTATCCCCAGTAAGACAGATTAGTGCCTATATGAAAATCACAAAAACCAGGGTTGGCGTGTCAGTCTTATCTCATGAGGGCAAATCCAGTAATCTCTGTGGGACGCAGACCATGAGTTTGTTCTGAGTCTCTTGGTTTCTGTGGAGCTGAGATTCATATTCACCATAAATATGAAGTTGAAATACTTTAAAACTTCATAACAGCAAAGACAGGTTTATAATTATAGAATAGGACCATCTCCCAGCTTGTCATTAGAGGACTGGGAAAGTCAAGTTAGAGGAGAACTGCTGATTACCATGGGGAGTTACCTTTTATTTCTGAAAACTATATATCTCTTTGGTTTAAAAAATATCCTTTTATTGGGTAATTTAATTTTTGTGCATTTTTTTCTGCTTAAAAATGTAATAGGAGAGCTGACAAAGGAGTTTGATCACTTATTGTACATGTATACACTCACTAAAAATGATGAAAGATTTGTTGGTGGTCTAGTTTATTTGAGAGTGAGAGAGATGAGCCACACCAGAAGAGAGGGTGGGGAATCTGGGCTAGGTGCCCAGATTTTTCTTAGCTATTTGGATCACTGTGTTTGCTTGAATATTTAATTAATCCCACTCTTGGAGTAATGCTTATTGCTGATGGCCATTGCTGAACCGAAATATTAAACCATATGTAATATATCTTCAATAAAATTTAGATTTAGAAGTCCCTAAATGATGTATGTGTTTGACAGTCCTTAATGAAATTTGATTAAAGGAATTTCAGAGAATGGATAGGCTTAATGGTAACAATTCTTTTCATTCATGTGGGAGGCATCTCAGTATTATAAAATGACACATAAGGAATTAGCACAACATTTGGAGTAGGCCTGTACCATTTCTTGGATATAAAAGTTTTTATTTTGTTAAATATTTGGCTCTTCTATCATACGTCCAGTGAAGGACTTTTCTGAAGTTCTTTAGGACAATTCTTTGCAAAGAATAGTTTAGCCATATTAGACCATCAGGGGACCTTGATAATTCTCTTTTGAGTAATTCAATGCATGGCATGATTTTCTCTTATTATGTATTTATTTAGGTATTGGAGGGCTGGCCCCAGGGCTGTGGGCATATTTTGCAAGCCCTCTTCCACTGAGCTGTACCCCAAGTCCCTTTTTTATTTTTTGAGACAGAGTCTCTATGTTACACAGGCTTCCTGTGGCATCAATATCATTGGGATTACACATATGTGCCACGGCACTCAACTTTTCTCTTACCAATGCCTCAGCAAAGGATTAGAGGATTTCTGCTGTTCATAGCTAAAACATTGTGCCAGAAACATTCACCTTGAAGTTCTATACATTTTCTGGGTCAGGCAATTACCACAGTTATTCTGTTTACTTATTTAAGAATTTGGCAAGGATGACTTCCAAAAAATGGACAGGTAAATGTAAATGGAGGAGAAAAATTAATTTCTTTTTTGAAAGGACAGATGCAGAATTGTAATGATGGAAAGATTCCTAAGATACAGTTAAAATGTCTCTTGAACGGGTCAGAAGAGACAAATGATCTGATGTATTGGAGTGTGCCTGTGTAATCTGGAGGAGTAGAATATTTGAAATCTGATGATACTTAGGAATTTGATCAAATCTACCAGCATTCAGACTTTGAAAAGCTTTAAGTTCCTTTATGCAAACAAAATCTCATATACCTAATATGTAAAACAGATTTAAGGGGATTAGCTCAGTGGGTAGAGCGCTGCGCTGCAGTCTCTGAGGTCCCGAGTTCAATTCCCAGCACCGCAAAAATGGGAGAAGGGCCTGGCAATCCACTCTCAAGGCAATCCCGAAGCACTCAGCCATTGAAAACCCTATGAGGGTCGCTATGAGTCGGATACCGACTCAACGGCACCTAACAACAACAACAACAATTGTCCTTGAAACCAAAGAAGTTGCACTGATTCATATACTTCTCCTTCTTCCCTCCTTCCTAGCCCAATTTGAAAATCACTCATCTAATTCAATTCTTTCATTTAACATGTATACACATTCGTTTCTAAGAGGAGCAAGCTGGCTTGTCCCAGGTTATATTACTTAAACAGTGTCAGGATTGACTTGCAGACCAGTGTTCAGATCTATTAACATACTTTATACTTTGGGCATACTCTGCTTCTTGCTTGAAACACTAGGAGGAAAGTGACCCTCTCTCCTAAAATTCCAGGAAGAAGTGATATGGTCAGGGCTGTCGATATAAAGGGGAATATGAATCACAAATACTGTCCCCTCAGTCCACTTATAGGACAGGTATTTATTGATCATCTATTATGTGAAAGGCATAGTTTGAGGTCACAGAGAAAGTGGAGAATTCCAGAATGTAAGAAGAAATCATGTCTCTGCTTTCAGTCTTTATTTTTCTCCTTAAAAATATGAACAAAGTGATAATTTAGAGAATGCAAATCTTACATTCATAATATTGGTTTTGAGCATGGAGTTTGGGGTCAGATTACTTAGTTCTGAAGTCTGGCTGTTCCTGACGTTTATCTTGGGTGAATTACTTCTCAGGGTTTCAGATATCTCATCAGTAAAGAAGGAATAATATTGCCTACATTATACAATTGTTGTGAAGATTAAATGAATATATGCATTCATTTATTATGTAAATGAATATTAAATATTTTAGATATGGGTATATAAAACTTAGAATAGTTAAACCTTAGCTATTATTATCATATCTTATGACATTCAATGTGACAATTCAAGGGTCTCCTCTAAATTAGTACTTTGACTTCTCACATATATTGTTCAGGAAACATGAAATTATATTCTGCATACATAAGTTACTAAAACATTGTCAATTTGGTAATATTTATATCATTTTTAATTTAACTTTTAGGGTCTTACTAAATTACTCAGCCTGCCTCTGGTCTCAAACTCCTGATTCTCCTGCCTCTGCCTCCCAAATCACTGGGATTAAAAGCATGTGCCACTGCAGCTGGCTGGTAATCCTTATATTTTCCTTTAGCAAATTCTATATTTGATTTTTGTGAAGAATATGCTATGTCCACTATGATATACTTTACTCTGTCATGATTCCTAAGATAGTAAGGTGATTCCTAAGATTCCCATTTTGAATGGGAATTGTGATAATCAGAAATATGTGACACTCACCAGGGATATCTTTTTTTTTTTTTTTTTGATATTGGAGATTGAACCCAGGGCCTTGCACTTGCATGCTTTGCAAGTGCTGTACCACTGAGCTGCACCCTCAGCCTTTTTTTTTTTTTTTTTTTTTTTTTTTTTTGAGACAGGGTCCCGCTAGATTACACAGACTGCTTCTGGTCTTGAATTTGTGATCCTTCTGCCTCTGCCCCCTGAGTCACTGGGATTACAGGCCTGTGCCACTGTGTCCAGAACTTGGGGCCTCAGAGACTGCAGCGCAGCACTCTACCCACTGAGCTAATTTACTTATTCTTTTCAATATATATGGTATCTCCTCAAACAAAAAAGTAAGACTTTGGGAATGGACAATGCTATATGTATCTCTTCATGTTTCTAGTGTCTTCTTTTTTTGGTGGTGATGGTACTTGGGATAGATCCCAGGGCCTTGTGCTAGGCAAGCACTCTATTACTGAGCTACATCCCCAGCACTTTAAAAAATTTTTTATTTTGAGGCAGGGTCACAATAAGTTGCATAGGCTGCCTCTGGCCTTGAACCTGGAATCCTCCTGTCTCAGCCTCCTGACTCTCTGGGATTATAGGTGTGCATCACAGTGTCCAGCTTAGATATGTATCTTGTACATAGAAGGCAATCACCCAGTGTTTGCAATGTGTTTATGTCATAAGTTACATTGTCAGTGGCAACATCTCTTCTCACTTTTAATTTTTCTTTTTTTATTTTAAACTGTCAGCCTAATTATAATATTTCCTGTACTAACTTTGTTCCACTGGATCTAAACTTCATAAATTTGTTAAACCATGAATAAAAGCAGAGAGCTAGCACATGTAGGTTTGAGCCATATGTGTTGTTTTAATGAATAGTCATCATGACATATGGAGGAGGACTGCCCAATTAGTTATTGAGTTTGGTGCCTGCCTGTGCAAGTTAGTCCAGGGGCCAGTTTATAGCAGCAAAATCCTGTGATGGGCTGGTCTGACCGATAAACAGAGTAAATAAATGAACCAAGTTGATTCAGTAGCTCGGATAATTTGCTAGATTAACATTAAAAACATTATGCTTATTCTTAATAAGAAGGTTTACATACTTTTTGGAAATATATGAAGTTCATAGTGAAATCCCACTTACATGTGTTTCCAGCAACTTAATAAGTTTCTCAGCCAGGCATGGTGGCACATGCCTCTGATCCCAGCACTGGGGAGGCTGAGGCAGGAGGATCATGAGTTTAAGGAGAGCCTGGACTACATAGCAAGACTCTGTCTCAAAAAAACAAAATAAAATGAAAAAACAAAAATATGTTTTTGCGGCACATAGAAACAAAATATTTTTGTTCTTTGAGACCCAATGATGTGAATTGTGAGTCATGTTATAAACAGCCAAATGAACACAAGCTTTTTGGATTCACTTTTTAAAGTAAGAAAAAAATAAGTGAAAGTAAATGTCTTCCTGCTACTCCTAACTCTCTAGGACTTCTCTGGCAATGGACAGTGTTGAACATTTTTTAAAAGATATTCTCTCAGCTTTTTAAAAATGTATTTATATAAATGGACTATATTTACCTTTTTTTGTAATTTTATTTTTCCCCTGATAATATATCATAGGCTTCTTTCCCTATCAGAGCATGTAGATCTATAACTCACTAAAAATACCTGTGCAATAGTCTTCTCTATGCATGTATCATAATTGAAAAACTCAGCATACAGTATTTTGCTATTATAGGCACTGATTCAATGATCATCCTTTAAATAACTTCTTTGCACATGGGTGTGATTTATCAAATTTCTTGAAGTATAATTGAGAGAAAAGAGTATAGCTTTCTCAGTGTGGTGGTACACACCTCTAATCCCAGCATTCTGGAGGCTAAGGCAAGAGGATTGGGAGTTAGAAGCTAGCCTAAGCTACATAGTGAGACCCTGTGCCAAAAATAAAAATAAAATGTGTATTTAAATTTTTGATGAATATGGGCAAATTGCCCCCTCCAAATAATATATAAGAATGCCTATTTCTGTATTTGGTGATATGTCATTAGTTTGTTAAAAAGGAATTTTTTTCATCACTTAATAGATATTTGTTTTTTCTGCTCCTTATTACTTTGGAGAGCTACCAAAATGTCCTTTGGAGAACCATTTCTTTCCCATGTAGTTGGTGGGACTCCACCAGGAATAGACCATGTGACTGAGTCCTGGCCAATCAGTGTCAAGACCTAATAATACTGTTGACTCAGGGGTAGACCATGGCCTAGTTGTTTCAAAGCCTTAAACTCAGATGAGAATCACCAGGAAGAGTCATTCTCCACTCCACCTCCCCAACCTCTGTGCCCCTGGACTGAGCCCTGGGAAGACATAGGCATGGAGCTAAGAATGGCACATTGCCTCCTCACTACAGAACAATATGAAGGAGCAGAAAGCTGAAAGATGGAAGTGGATGGTGACACAGATCAAATTTAATGCAAGTGAGAAAAATCCACCTCTGAATATTTCAGTTATGTGAGCTAATTAATTTCACTTTTTGATCAATCTGGTTTGACTTGGGTTTTGGTAACTTACAACCAGAAGAGTCCTATTGGCTATATACCTGTTTCCTGTTGCCCCAACATTGTAGAAATGTTAATAGGAATGTTTCTTTTTTATGTATCAGGTATGGAACTAGATGCTCTGCATGCATTATCTCAGTCTTTACAACTATCCTGAAAAGGTATTATTATCCTTGCTTTACAGAGAAAGTAAAAAAATATTTCAGAGAACTTAAATAGTCAAGGCTAGATAGCTGGCAAAGTAGCATTGACAGGATTCAAATTTAGATTTTTATGATTCCAAAAACCACCTCTTATTGTCTCTGTCACTATTTCACCAATTATAGAAATTAGAAGCTTGAAGAGATAGAGCATCAGTGCTAAGGATTATTTCTGCATTTTATATAATAACCCAGTTGTATGAAGTTTTATACTTTTCAAAAAGATTTTATACACTTAAGTATATGTCTGGATCACTAAGCTCTTTTTCGTTTCTCCAAAAACCATGCTGCTGTGTCTGCAGGTTAGTAGCTGTTTAGGGAATTGTGAGGTTTGTTAGGCCTAGTAGGACCAAATGTCATACTTTTTCCAGACTAAATTATGCTAAGAAAATAGTTCATGGACCTAGAGGTGTAGAAGCTCAGTGGTAGAGCATTTGCCTAGCACACCTGAGGCCCTGTGTTAGAGCTTCAGTACTGCCAAAAAAAAAAAAAAAAAAAGGTAATTCATGTGATTGGCCAGAACAATTTTTCTTAGGAAAACTTGCTTAGTAAAATAGAATTATAACTGTTTTAGATACTGATTGCTTATACTTAGTACCCTTTAGAGAAAATAATACTTAAAACATGATTTTTTCCCTCTCTCTTTTTTCTTTCTTTCTCTCTCTCTCGCCCTCTTTCTTTCCTTCTTTCTTTCTTTTTCTTTTTTTGAGACAGGATCTCACAATATGGCCCAGGAGAAATATCACATGTTTTCTCTCATATGTGGAGTCAAGATTTAAAAAAAAAAAAAAAGGACACAAAAGTACAAGGGGGACTATTCAGGAAGAGGGAGGGGACCCGCATGAGGAAGAAAGAAGAACAAGAGTGGGTAATGAAGGGGTGAATATGATCAGAGGACATGGTACACATGTATGAAAATATCATAGAAACCCATTATTGTGTAAAGTGTGAAAAACCAGCTGTGTAGGGTAGCTCATGCCTGTAATCCCAGCGACCTGGGAGGTGAAGGCAGGAGGATCACAGATTTGAGGCCAGAGGCAGCCTGCATAATTTAGTGAGATCTTGTCTCAAGATAAAAAAATTTGAAAATGGGCTGGGGGTGCAGGTCAGTATACTTGTAAAAGTATGCACAAGGCCCTGGGTTTCGGCCCCTCAGCACTGCAAAAAAGAAAAAAAAAAAGTCGCACAGTAAGTAATAGAATCATGATTCAAAGCCATGATTCAAACTATTTTGGCTCCAAATTTATGCACATCACTCTCAACAGTGTTAACTCATTTTATTATTCATCAGGTCCTTTGACATTCTCCTGAGGCCTATGTATCAGTCTCTCTTCTAACCTGGAATCTGGTTGGCACATTCTTGGACATGTCTTAGTGGGTTTCTCCTTCCAAGCCCACTTACTTCTGTTATGTCACCAAGTAAGAAGGCTCCTTTATCCTCCAAGGAAGTATTATATCTGGAGTTTGCTTTGATTTCAGATTCTTTGTTTTCTGAGACAGAATGGTTGGTGGAAGAGTATCAACTTTGGAGCTAAATGGGTTTAGTTTTAAATGTTGGTTATTCCCCATAGTAGCTTGTATGGTCTTACCAACTCAATTTCCTGAGCCTCAGTTTCTTGGTTTGTCAAATGAGAATGATAATAATATTTGCCTTGCAAAACATCCATTTGACTCCGGAGACAGAATATAGTAGACATTCAATAAGTCATTGCTATTATTAGTCATAGTTACTTCAATTTATGAGAGACTAAGCTGTTAGAGGGCCTGAAGAGATTTGATGAGTACCTTGTCTTTTATTTATATTTTTTAATTAAAAAATTTTTTTGGAGACAATCTCACTTGGTAGGCCAGGTTGGACTTGAACTTGTGATTTTCCTGCCTCAACCTCTTGGGTGCTAGGATTACTAGTATGAGACATGATGCCCAGGGAGTACACTGTCTTCTGTGCATTGGTAAGAAGGAAATACATTTTGGATTTAGATGAGGCCAGTATTTGGGTCTAAGTTGCAGCACTTACTAGGTGTTGTGCACACAGACAGGTTATTTGGGTTTCAACTTCTTCACTTGATAAACAGGAACAGTAATAATACCAACTTCATAGAGTTTTTGAGACTTTGCTAAGACAGCATACATAAAGCATAGCAGTGATTTAAAAAAAAACCTGTTTTCCACAGGACATAATTACCTGTTGTATGTGTTATTGTATTCATCTTTATGCTTCTACAAGCACTTAACCTGTTATCACATAGTAGAAACTAAAAAAAATATTTGTCGGAAATGAGTACTTGAGTTGAACACTTCACACTCAAGTGTTTTTTTTTTTTTTTTCCTATTTTCTCTTTTTAGAAACTGAGCTTTATTTTCCATCAATCTTATTCCTGTTTTGCGTTTAAGGGCCAGTGGGAGAACTGCTTAAGACCACTCAGTGACTGTTTCTACCCACTCAGTGGCTTGAGCAGTGAGTGGGTGGTATAGACCAGTGGTGGGCTGAGCACTCCAGTCTTGCTCAACAGTCATAGGGGGCACCTGTCTGCCTACAGAGCAGGCTGGGACCTCAGGTTGAGTAGCAGTGAACGAGGAGCTGGAGCTATCTTTTCACCTCGAAAGTCTTCCTTGATGACTGCCTATTCAGCAGCAGCCTGCTCTTCCTTTTCAATCTCTTTTAGATCTCTGTAAAAGTAAAGATCAGGCATGACCTCCCATTGGTGCTTCTGTGCAGAACTTCAGGGGCCAGCATCCACCATACCAGCCCCACTGAGTCCCTTTCTTGTTGTATGACATGGCTGTATCCACTGACACAGAGGAGAATCTGTGTTACAGGCCTCAATGGCCGGCACCTCTGTGAGAGGCTCGTGGTCAGTCCTGGGATCAGTAACCATCAGAAGACACAGCCACTGTCAGGCTGCCTGGATCTGGTTAGGAAAGTTCCCAGAAGCAAGACACCCAGTAAAAAGAGAGACTTTGGGGATTAGGAGGTAGCTCAGCGGTACAATGCCTGTTTCTCACAAGCAGGAGCCTGGGTTCCATTCCCAGCGCCACAAAACAATGACAAAGGCAACAACAAATAGTGACTATAGTAGATGCAACACAGAATACTGCTGGCAGTATTCCTGGAGGGTAGACACTGACCTCAGCTGGGCTCTCTGTCTCTGAGGATCGAATGGCAACAAGGGCACATCCCCCAGCAGAAGGTCCTCTGAGATTCAGATTCATGATGTAGATGTCATTGCTTTTCCTTTTGTAATGTTCTATTTCAAAGTCAAGGTTGGTGCCACTTCAGTGAGTTCCTGCTACAAAGAATTTGAGACATCCTCCTCCTCCATCTGTAGGACATCAAGGGGTCCAAGCCATGTGAGTTTCCCTTTAAGTTATCAGGGGAACCAAGGGCAATACCATATGGCCCCTCTCTGGATAGCAAACCAAAGTTTGATGGCTGATATGTCACTCTTCTGTGCCTGGGAATCTTGAATAAAATGTGAAGGGAGTTTTTATGCTGAGTACAACACCACCCAGGCTTAGGAACAAGTGTGCCTAAGACCTCAAATTTCTTTCTGGCTTTCACTATGAGAGTCATGATTGTTTCCCTTGCGTCATCTTCTGCATGTGGCTTTTCATCTTACATTCTGGCTTTGCTCCAGGAGACAACACACTGCCTTATGCCAGGGACCTGGTGAAAGGTCAGCCCCAGGCTGGGAGGAGCTCACTTAACAGTATGGGTCGTTAATTGCATTCCCTAATGCTCCACCTGAATGGGGAAGAGCAGGAGCGAAGAATTCTAAAGGGGCCTAAAAGTAGATTTTTTTTTTTTTTTTGGCATGATAGTATAACAGGAAGAGGTTTTTTTTTTTTTTTCTTTT
>VMDO01013809.1:15343-26004 GCA_007922755.1 Pedetes capensis | reverse complement strand
GGAACATCAGTGTCCTCTGGAGGTTTTTGGAAGTTAATGCCAGCCCAGCCTTTATCAGGCTGGGTTTATGTGTCGTTTAATTGCCTTTTTCTTTTTCTTTCTTTTTTTTTTCTTTTTTTCTTTTTTCTTTTCTTTTTTTCTTTTTTTCCCCAGTACTAGGGGATTGAACCCAGGGCCTTGTACATTGCAAGCATTCTACAACTGAGCTGCACCCCCAATTGCTCCAGCCCCTTTTTTATTTTTTATCTTGAGACATGGTCTTGCTAAGTTATGCAGGCTGCCTCTGGCCTCTGCCTCCTGAGTCACTGGGATTATAAACCTTTACCACAGAGCCAGGCCTTCGGCAGAATGACTTAAGGGTTCTGTTCTGCTGTAAATACAGAACCTTGGCAGGTTTTTGATATTATTGTTTTAACATCTTTTTCTATATTTTCCCTAAAGATCTTGAAGTTTCTGTCTTTTTCAGTCTGTTTCTTTTAAATCTACACAAATTCTGTCTACCAGTTCACCTCAATCCAATTCAAAGTACTGTAGCAAACTTTTACTGAGCACCTGATCCATACAAAGCATTCTGGTGCTGTTTGTTCCACTTCAGCAAAATATCTTCAGAGCTGCAGTATCCCATTTGGTAGTCATCATCTGCATGTGGCTACTTAAATTTAAATTAATTAAAGGTAAGTGAAATAAAAAATTTAATTTCCTTAGTTCTACTGGCCATATTTTCAATGTTTAGAAGCCACATGGAGCTAGCTAGCTATTACAGTGTTGGCCAGTGCAGATATAGAAATTTCCCATCATTGTGGAAAATTCTATTGGACAGTGCTGGTATAGTGTGTCCTCTAGGGCTACCACTCACCACTAGTTCTTCATTGTAAGAACTAGTATCTTTCAATGAGAACTTTTGGTTTTTTTCCCCCTGGTTGGGGATCAAACCCAGGACTTCACACAAACTAGGCAAGTGCTGTACCACTGAGCTATATCTGCAGCCCAAGAATTTTTTGTTTTTAAGCAATTCAAATAACACTTATTGAATTTTGCTGTTAGACTCTATGGGAACTACAAAGACAAATAAAAATATTTTTCTTTTCCTCAAGAAACTTAAGATATATTGATGGAAACCATCATATAACACATCTAACAAGATTGCAAGGTAGGACAAGCCAAGTGATGTCAGAGTCAGGGTACAATGGACTCATGGGAGGAGGGATTTGTTCCTACTTTGCCTCAGGGCCTTCATGTGGAGAATGGTATCTAGGAAGGAAAGAACATCCGGAAGGCAGAAAGTCATTTTAGGTGCTGAGTGAATAACATGAGTAAAGACAGGGAGTAGTGAAAGTAGCTCGGTCTCTGGCAGGTAATATAGCATAGAGATTAAGAGCATAGTTCTGGGCACAAAATGCCTAGAAACTTGGCTTTGCCTCAAGTTAGCAAGTAAATTCCTCTAAGTTTTAGTTTTTTCATCTGTAAAATGGTTCTAATAGTAGTAATAGTAATAATAGTAATAATAGTGGTAATAATAGTAAAATAGTAGGTATTTATAATAGTATAATAGTATAATAGGGCTGGGATTTAGCTCAATTGGTACAGCACTGTGCTGCAGTCTCTGAGGTCCAGAGTTCAGTTCCCAGCACCACAAAAGTGGGAGAAGGGCCTGGCAATCCACTCCCAAGGCAATCCTGAAACAGTCAGCCATTGAAAACCCTATGAGGGTCACTATGAGTCGGATACTGACTTGAGGGCACCTAACAACAACAACAACAATAGTATACTAGTAATAGTAGTAATAATAATAGTAAAAGTAGTAGGTATTTGTGAGGATTACATGAGGTATGTGTTGAGACTAATCAGTGGGTGGTTCACAGAGGGCCACTAGGGGAGAATCTGGGAAAGGGAGGTTGTTATACTGAGACTGTGACTTGAAAGTAGTCTCAATGTGCAGATAACAGAGTCTCCAAATTTAGTGCCTGAAATAATACAGAAAATACTTTCCCTTTCAGTTTTAAATTAGCAAGCCAGGACTACTATGGTAAGCTTTGATCCATGAAGTCCTCAGGGGACTGTTTCCTCTAGTTTTCTGCTTTGCCATCTCTAGGGTGTGGGCTTTGTCATCAAGGTCCAGGATGGAGCTTCAGTTGTGACACATACATCTCAATCAGCAGAATGAGGCATGCACTCATTTTCTTTTAAGGGTCTCAGAAGTTACCACTGACATTTCTACTTGCATCCCATTGGCCTCAACTGCTGACCGTGTGCTCACTGGATGGCAGACAGCTTAAAGGCTGAGTTCAGATCTTAGGTGAGTCTGTCTCCTCTTCCGTCAACTCAGTGCTTGGTTCAAGGCATATATGAGGCTAGGGACCACCTGGGTAAACATTAAGTGTGAAATGCTGCCCATCTTATGCTGGCTTTAAAGTAACTGGGCTAGAGCTTAAATCCTCATACTCTTGATCATTGCTGTGTTTGTCAGGTACAGGCTAAGAGAAAGACCTACCGAAACTAAAATAGTAGTTTTGTCCACCTGGAGAACAGTTCTGTTCAGCACATACTCAACAGTGAAGCAAAAAGATCAGGTTGAATAATCTGTGTGGAATCCTGAAGTCTGTCCTTTCCTTTCTTTGTCTGTTATCATGGACACTGGTTTACCAGGACAATTTTAAAAATGTATACTGATTTTGCATGCTTATAAAATGATATCACAAGCTCCTTCAGCAAGATTTTTTTTTTCTCCCTTTATTGGCAAATGTTGGTGAGGTACAGAGTGATGCAGCACTGGCTTTTTCCCCTACGCAACTATTACATCACTTTTGGTTACACTTTATCATCTTACAAAGTTTATGGAATCTTTTGACTAATATGTAGTAAAACTCATATGCATATTTGGGTTATATTCCCCTATTTTTCCCATGAACTCATGAAGTTGCATTCTTTACATTGAGGTTATCCTTTCCTCCTTTGTTCCTCTACATTGATTCTCCTCCCCATCCCACCTTCTGTAATCTTTGCTTCCCCTTGCTAATTCTCTCCCTTCTTTCTACTCTTCATATTGTCCCTTCTTCGCTGTTTAAATGTAAATTTTTATATACCAACTTATGTATAGGATTTTTTCTTCCTTTAAGTAAGATTCAGCCCCCACATATGCATGAGAACATATGGTATTTCTCTTTCTGAGCTTGTGTTCGTTCGCTTAAAATGATATTCTCTAGTTCCATCCATTTTGCTGCAAATGACATTATTTCATTTTTTATTACTGCATAGTAGTCCATTGTGTATATGTACTACAGTTTTTTTATCCATGCTTCTGTTGATGGGCATCTTTGTTGGTTCCATATGATTGCTTTTGTAAAGAGTGCTGCATTGAATATGGAGATGCAGGTGTCTCTGTGGTATGATGACTACCAATAAGATTTTTAAATCAACAAGTATTTACTAAGTGTGAAGCATTGTGATTGGGACCATAAAGAATATAAATAAATAAATAAATAAATAAATAAATAAATAAATCTTTGTTCTCTAGGAATTTACAATTAGTGAATACTGTCCTGCACTTGGGCTGTAGGCCTCAAACTATGGTTGACTAGTCTCTTACCCACAAGAGGCTTCCAGCATGGTGTGACAAATAGGTAAGCAAATGATTACATGCACTGTAATTGAGCATTTGCAGCTTTCTCAGGACTAAATGTACACATCTTGGTTAAAGGTTTAAAGAAACTGTACATTTGAGATTTTGTAAAATCTGCACATCCATTATACTTAACTAGCCTGTAAAGAGTTTGGTGGGATTTGGATCTATTTCAGGAATGGCAGTGATATGATATGCAACCAGAAGGGGGGGGGGGAAGTTGGTCGATCATTTTGAGATGACATTAAATTATCTTTTGACACCAGCTGTATCTTTTTTATAACAGAAAATGGAAACAACTCTGTCCTTGACCTTCAAAAAGAAATTGACTTACCTAGCTTAACTATTCAAACAAACAACTGTGTACTCTCTTCAATTCCTATGATGATTTTGATTTACTGTAAATGACTGAATTTAATGAACTAAATTATGCTATTTAAATGCATTTTGTGAATGGTATTGTAGTTTGTTACAAAGCATTATGTCTATGCTAAATTGTGCTGTAAATGATATGGTATGGAACATATGTGCTGTATTCATAATTTAACTGTTGCTATGGAGTACCTTCTTGGATAGGACACACTGAAAAAGAAGCCTTTATTTACCTGGTGAAATGAAGGTGATATCTCAGCAAATCACTAGGTCTTACTGACCTTGGCAGAATTACAGTGCTAATATTTTCACATGGATGAACTGTTCTTAAACAATTTCTCTAATGTATATGGCAGAAATAGGCTTTCCATTAAAACTAGGTACCTATGGTATATCTTTTCTTTCCATTTCTTTCTCCTTCAACAAACATTTACTGCAGTCATTGCAAGGATAATTCCACTTCCATTAAAGTTCATGTTTGCTCCTGGCTTCTCAAATGGTAGAGATAATATAATACAGAAGTTTGTCCTACAGTTATGTTTGTGGTCTCTAAAAGGACCTGCATTAAATAATACCCTGCTTTTCCTCTTTCTGAACAATTAAAGATATAAAAAAAAGAATGCTTAAGGGAAAGTATCTCTTTATCATGGATACGGGCTAAACTGACTTCATGTAGGAGCCAAATGTGATTTCTAACAGAATCCTGCCATTAGGTTCCAGCTTCTTTATGTGGAAAATTTATAACATAGAAGAGCAAAGAATTTGTACTTCCTGTGGACAGGCTCATCTTATTGAGCTAGGTGGAAAACACTCAGTTATTCTTTCCAAAATTTACCAGTTAGAATAGAATGAGTAAAGAAACAGACAGATGCTCAAGTTCTCTTCAGAGGAAGGAAACAGTAGGCATAAGTAAAAATCATTCCCCAATGACAAGTGTAATTTTTTTAAAAAGGGATTAATTCAAAAGTTTATTGCAAGAGAGACATCTACAAGACTGATTACACATTTACAATGATGCTTCATTTTCCTCCTTTGAGGTCTATTTTCATGATAGCACACCTGTATTGTTCAATGGCAGATAAAGAGCCATCAACTCCTGGGGCAGCCACAATAAAAATATTTTTTGCTTGAAAAAAAATTTTTTTTGAGACAGGGTCTCATGATGTAGCCAAGGCTAGCCTTGATCCTCCTGCTTCTGCCTCCTAAGTGCTGGGATTTCATGCCTGCCTATAAAATTGCTTGAAGTTTAAGCAATCATTCCACATAGTTCACTGGTACTATACTGATATAGATCAAGACAGAGTTAGGAGACTTTGGCTTCAGGAGAAGTTTCATGATCAGTGTTAGTCAGCTCAGGCTCCTGAAACAAAACACCACACACTGGTTGGCTTAAATCACAGACATTTCCTCATGATTCCATAGGCTGGAAGTCCAAGTCTAGGGTGCCAGTGTAGCATGATGAGGCCTCTCTTTCTGGATTGTAGGTGGCTGACATTTTGCTATATATTCACTGGATTGCTTCTATGTGTGCCCATGGGGAAACACAGAGATGGTAAACTGTCTGGTGTTATGTCTTACAAGAACACTGATTCTATAGTATCAGGGCCCTACCTTTATGACCTTATTTAACCTCAATTACTTCTTTGCAGCCTCTGTCTCCACATACAGTTACATTGGAGATTAAGCTTCAATGTATGAATTTGGTGGGGTCTGGAGGAGGTAATTCAGTCCACAGCAAGCTCATTGTTTGACAAGGCAAGTAATTTGTCTCATCTTCACTTCATGTAAATGGGAATTCATGCCTTTTATTATCTGACAAGGTTACCAGTACATCAAATGAACTCATGGGCATTAACACATTGAAATGTTTAAAGCATAATACTTTGGTATTGTTTTTATTCATTTCTGAAACTAATAGTTACTGAGGGCAAGATTGTCTTCTTTAGTCACTCTCAATTCCTTTACTCTTACCTGAGTGCTTTTGGGTGGCAGATAGGAGAGCTGGGTAATGTTTGATTGTAATTACTTCCTCTTAAGAAAGATTGTTTGGAGACAGAACAGTATGAAGTAGGCTTTGCAAAATAAGAAATGCTGATTTTCCCATAATGACTTAAAACATTCAGCAACCAGATTTTACAACAAACTCATCATCTAGCAAGAAATCAGAGTTGAGTTTAATTTAATGATATTTTCAAAGTAGAGATTAAAAAAATTTTTTTTTCAGTACTAGGGGATTGAACCCAAGGCCTTGTGCATGCTAGACAAGTGCTCTACCACTGAGCTGCACTTGTTAGCCTTCTTTGTATTTATTTTGAAACAAGATTTTGCTAATTTGTGCAAGCTGCCCTTAACCTCAAACTCTCAATCTTCCTATGTTGGCCTCCCAAGTCACTGGGATTATAGGCATGCACCCTAGCACCCAGCTTGAAGTAGAGATTTCTTTCCTTGGGTCAAATGCAAGAAAGATTAAGAGTAGAAATCTATGAAGGTTCATCTCTTATTGACCTTCAAAAGAACATCATAACATAGACATTGGACAGAGAAAATTAAGCCAGTGGGAGAATTTTCTCATTTTAATGTGATTGTTTCTGAATTTAGCAATTTAGACGTTGTTGTTGTTGTTGTTGTTGTTAGGTGCCCTCGAGTCGGTATCCAACTCATAGTGACCCTCATAGGGTTTTCAATGGCTGACTGTTTCGGGATTGCCTTGGGAGTGGATTGCCAAGTCCTTCTCCCACTTTTGTGGTGCTGGGAATTGAACTTAGGACCTCAGAGACTGCAGCGCAGCGCTCTACCAACTGAGCTAAATCCCAGCCCCCATCTTAGACTTAGGTGTGTGCAAATGAAAAGGTAGTCAATTTTGATGAGTTCCTGCAAGAAAAGAATTAGTTTTAATCATTTTTCTGTGCCATACTTGGCATTTTCCTCAGAGTGATTCATTTAACATGTCTCTTGGGTATATTCTCTCTATATTTATTTTAGAAGCAGCAGTAAATGGTACAACTAATGTTTAAAAATCTTGTAATGGCAAGTAAATTTTAAAATCTTGAACCTGGAGCTCATCTGTTTGCTCTCTTTTTTCAGGATGATGCCATGAAGATTTGCTTCAGGAACACAGGCCATATGATTCTTAACACAAATGTGAAACTGTTTGGCAATACGATCTGCAGTTGAATGTTTGAGCTGGTCTATGAAGGTCATTGACAACTGGAGAAGTGTCCAGGACCTTCCTCTATGATTGGCCACCATAAATGAGTATGGGTGGGGCAAACAGTTGAAGTCAGTTATGACTATAGGATTTCCCACAACAAAGCCAAGAATGGTGGTGTACACTGTAATGCCAGCACCAAGGAGAGGATCGACATGAGTTCGCAGCTAATCTGGTCTACATAGAACCACATCAGCTGAATGTTAAGAAAAACTTAGAGATAAGTCTTTTAATCTTGTCTGTCTCCTACATAGCCTGCAGCAGTACCACTTCATCTGATCCCGTCAGATCTTGGAAGCTAAGCAGGGTTGGGCCTGGTTAGTACTTGGATGGGAGACTGCCTGGGAACACTAGGTGCTGTAAGCTTAGGAGAAGGACCTGGCAGGCCACTTCCAAAAAATAATCAGCCTTTGAAAACCCCATAAATAGCAAAGAAGCACTAACAATAGTGTTTTGCCTGTTGTACATAGGATGGCTACGAGTCAGACACCAACTGGACTACACCTAACAACAACAACAACAACATCTCCTATGTAAAACTTGAATTGAATCACAAAATCCCTGCCAAATGGATACCCTATTTTTACTTACCTGGAGTGATGGAAAACTTACCCTTTGACCTTTGTCTGTCTCAGACTGTTAGAAATTTAGTCTTATACTGGGCCTAATTTTGTCTTCTTAAGGTTTCATCTTACAGATTTTAGTTCATTTTTTGGTGATTCAAGCATCATGCAGTTAGCCATAGAAGTGTATTATCCTTTACCCTTTTTCATGTGCATTACCTTTGTCTTTTCTTACTTTCAATGCTCTATGATTTGATAGGACACACTCAAATGCCCTTAGGGGCACTCAGATCTATAAATGTGGCTATTCTCAGTGTGTTTCAAGTTCATTGGGTAAAACAAGACTGAAAAATCTCATTGAGACAATGAAAGGGGAATTAGAATCTACTACAATTTATTCTGGCCAGTTTGATTTCCTTGATATCCTTTGCTAATGCTAATTTCACATGTGTCTCAGTATGACTTACACAATCTACTTGTTAGGTGCTGTCAAATCGGGTCCAACTCATAGCAACTCTCCTAGGGTTTTCAATGACTGATTGCCACAATGGGGGATTGTTTTGGGAGTGGATTGCCACATCCTTCTTCCACAGATAATCTACTAAATAGTCCATTTTCTTCTTCTTCCTCCTCTTCGTCTTCATCATCTTCTTCAACTGAACCCATTTTCTCAAACTCATTGACCTATTTGTTATCTCTGTTTTTGTGATGCTAAAATTACAAGTGTCCATGGATAGTACTCAGGAAATTATGTAAGGTACGCACCATTCCATTCAGCTCTACAAATTTATTTATTTACTTACTTTTATATTGCTTGGATCAAACACAGGGTGTCATGTGTGCTATGCAAGTACTCTACCACTGAGGTACATCCTTAGCCTCATATTGTACTTTATTAATAATTTAGCTTTGTGTATATCTTGTTTATGTCTACCATTGTGGAATCCAATCTCATCTGATCTTGAAAGCTAAGCAGGGTGAGGCATGGTTAGTCCTTGGATGGGAGACCACCTGGTAATATCAGGTGCTGTAGGCTTGGAAAAAAGGACCTGGCAAGCCACTCCCGAAACAATCAGCCATTGAAAACCCTGTGAATAGCAGAGAAGCACTGACAATAGTGCCAGGTATGGCACAGTGTTGGTAGTGTTTTATTCTGTTGTACACAGGGTTGTTATGAGTTGGACCCAAGTCCATGGCACCTAACAACAACAGCAACATACCTTGTTTTAAGAAAGTTGGACATATAAAAATAGATTTTGATGATAAAATTCAGAAAGTGACTATTTATCCAAAGAATTTTTAAAAAAATAGCACGTTCCTCAAATGCCCCTAAAGTGTAATTAAATTGGAGAAAGTTCTAGTTTGACCAAGGGTGTCTGGAATACTTCAATTACATAAATCAAGATACAGACTTTTGAAATCTCCACAAGGGAGAACAGAATTACAGAAATAAACTTGTAATGAACGAATAGAAATGGAGACGGAGAATTCAACACAGGAAGGTGTTCTGAATGTGCCCATGGTTTTAGGGCTTACAAACATGCTCCAGGGTTTACTGTTTGAAATTTAGTGGAACTTGTGACTCAGCCTATGTTCAAGTATCATTTCAACCAATCAAGTGTTAGCAGACTTGTAGAAAATGCACGTCAGAAGCCAGGTGTGGTGGTTCATGCCTGTAATCCCAGCACTCAGGAGGTGGAGGCAGTAGGATTGAGAGTTCAAGGCCAACCTAGGCTATATAGTGAGACCTTGTCTCAACAAAACAAAATAAAAAATCTGTAGCAAAAGTTCACTTAAGGGTCTGGGGATACAGTTCAGTGTTATGATGCTTGCCTGGCATATACAAAGTGCTTTCTGGGCTCAACTCCCAGCAATGGGAGAAAAAAGAAAAAAAAAGAAGGAAAGAATAGAAAATACAGATCACATATATACCAGATTTTACTAGAATTGTATCCAAACAATCTAGACAAAACAGAATCTGAATTTAAAATTTTGAGAAAATTCTGCTATTTTTATTTTGTTTTTAATCAATTCCAAGGTCAAGAAGATTTTCTTTATGATCTAACCTAAACCTCTACTTTATCTCATGAAAAAAACGTTACAGCTGGTCATCACCTCTTTGTAAGACCCTATCTGCACACACTCCATTTCTTCATGGATTATGAAGTCCTGAACTAGTCTTGATGTTCTTTCTTTCTTTTTTTTTTAGTACTGGGAGTTGAACCCATGGCCTTGTGTATGCTTTTTGCAAGTTCTCTACCACTGACCTATACCTCCAGCCCAATTTTTACTTTTTTTAAAATTTTGAGACAGAGTGTCACTAAATTATGAAGGCTGTCTGTGGTGTTCAACTTGTGATCCTCCTGCCTCAGTCTCCAGAGTCTCTGGGATTATGGGTGTGGGCCACAGCGCCTGGCAGTCATGATGTTCTTATGAGGACCTGATAAGTGGGAAGATTCTCTCACTGATAGAATGTCCTGTTTTGCTCAAGTGAATAAGAACCAATCAAGGCATAGGCATAATGCTCTGCAGCACTTATTTGCCTGGCTCAAGCTTCCGTCTCTGCACTTGCTGGTATTTTATAGTAATGTTTGGGGGCATAAGGCTAGTTAACCTTACAATAATAAGAATAGAAAATATTTTCTTATTAGGCCAATAAGTAAAGAGTATAATTATTGGAAAACTTCTGAAATATCTACTCAGTGGCAAAATTAAATCTATTAGGTTGAGCTTTCTTAGAAAATATTATGACCCAATGTCATAGGAACCAATCACAAAACTGACTTTGGGATCTGTCTCTCTCTCTCTCTCTCTCTCTCTCTCTCTCTCTCTCTCTCACTCTCTCTCTCCAGCAAAAACAATAACAACAAACTATATATATATATATATTTTTTTTGAT